>JABBWB010000874.1:0-12040 GCA_016628085.1 Suillus occidentalis
AAAATACCGATGTCGACTTGTCTTGCGACCTCACACCTGTTCGATGATTCGAGTGCTCGTATAAACATTTTTCAACTCTCGAATACATTAGGCGCTGGATTACTAGATGCCTACATAGGACTCATAGCAAACCACAAGGTCAGACCATGATGACGCATTTGTTTGCATACACACTAGTCTGAATAATTGATTGACAGCTGCAGACCGAAGTAAGGGTTCTATCAGTGTTGCTCAAAGATCGAGTATATGCTGGGGATCTTTGGGAAATTATTGGAGAGTGTACTATAGAAGCGCAGCATGAGGCAATATTGCGCCAACACCAGAGCATCTGCGCTGGTGAATTTGAGGGGAGAAGGCATGCGACTGCAGAGCATCTCCTTATGCAGGAGAGGAAAAGACGAGGTCAGATGGAAGTGTCTTTGTATACCCAAGCCATCGAACACTTGCGGCAGCAACAACTGTGTGAGCCTCCCTGTGATCAATTTTTTGCATAAATGAACCCCCTATTACATCCCTAGCTATGCGCAACATATCACGTTCTTCCTCAACAACCTCGACACGTGCTGCAACCTCTACACCCTTGGTCTGTCCCACAGCTACGCGAAATAAATGTGAAGCTTGGTTAAAGAAACCATCCATCTACCCTCTCCCAGTTGTTCAATCTTTGATCATGGAGAAATACTCTTTTGCGGACCGCTCTAGTCGTTCAGCGCCTGAATTTACTACCCATGAAGATAAACGGGCATCCGTCATTTCCAAGGTCAGTGCCGCAATTGATAAATCATACTGTTCTCACTGTTCTTGTAAAGTGTGTCGGCCCTTTATTGCCATTGTTGAGCGCATGGGTTAGTCTTGACGTCCAAGAAACCTTTTACAATGCATTCTGCGCGGAGCAAGTCTGCCAAGCAGGACTGATGACACAGCTGCTTTTTACTAACGGCCACCATGCTTATCCGCGCAACATCGGATTGGAGTTGCTTGTCTTGCAAGCAAAGATGCGCCGCGCCAAAGCTGAAGTAGACCTCTACACAGTGGCGATTGAAATTGCCCGTGAACGCGACTCCCCTGGTGGGTACGCTGATGGGTGTTATCTTCGATTTCTGATGACTTTACAGGTACATTGCCGTCTTCCAGCGAATTTATTCCGCCACCTCGACCAGATGAATTGTGTTATTACGGCGAGGATCATGAAACTGATTTTGATGACTTGGACGACTTTGAATTTGATTAAAGCGTTACCTGCGGCTGGGTTACTTCAATTAATATCAATTATGTATTATCCGGATGGGTTGTACTTATGTTATGTATGTAATCCTATTCCATTAGCAAGTGCGAGAAACGGTTCCGCGCAGGCGGCATTCCTGCGTAATCAAGGCAATCTGTGCGGTAGGGTAAGTGGGCTTTCAAAGCCACTGGTTGGCGGCGCTACACATCACTCTGTCGTCGGCCAATCACACTTGTGACCATCATATGTATTTCTGTCAGAATAAGTAGTGGTTTGTTGCAACTTCTTGTCCCTTGATGCCTCTTTCCTCTTGGTTATATAATAATTTGTGCAGGCTAATAATATTCAGACATTCTTGCGAGATAATGCATATCCACGTCAGGATTGTAGTTTACTGGTATCTTCTTGTCCCTTCGCGCCATTTTGCTCATGTTTGTGTATTAATTTGTCGTAAAATAGTCACACTTGCGAGTTATTACATATCCGCGTCAGGATTGTAGTTTGCTGGTATCTTCTTGTCCCTTCGTACAATTTTGCTCACTCTTGTGTATTAATTTGTCGTAGAATAATCATACTTGGAAGATATTGCAAATCTGCATCAGGATTGTAGTTTGCTTGTAGTTTATTGACTATTAGTGCCATTTTGCTGGTGCATGTATATTGTATTATCGTGAGATATCATGCAGTAAAATTTTGATTGGGCATTGCCAAATCCATCTATAAAAAACATGTCCTCCCCGAATCCGTGATGTATCACTGGCAGAACGATTATGATCTTCCTTCGTCTATATATTTAAAGAGCTGATTTGGGGAGACTGCTGGCAGATCGCCTTTTTACTTTTTGTGTTAGCTTGCGGGTCTGGCCATTGATAGGCCTGATGGCTCGTGCTATCCAACGTCTCCTAGCCATACAAAATGCACTTACAGACAATTCTGTCAGTGATGATCAGAAGGTGGACGGGTTCATCTTGCCAGATGGTGCGGTCATGACAGCCAAGGCGGACTCTGTGTCGTCGACAAATTTCGTTCACATTGATGGACTGGCTGTGTGCGAGTATCATTTACTCAATCAGACCGCGCAGCTCGTCATTTCAGCTGTTGGTACGCAGTTCGAAAATACTGCGTCACATGTACCAAGGTTTCAGGTGATTGAGATTCTTCCTTCCTCCGACAGCTCGCCCCCAGCATCTAGAAACGACATGGTCGTGCAAGATCTGTGGGCTACTGTGTACGCACTCTTCACACTGTACCACAAGCAAGAAGTCATCCCTGTCGTACTGTCCCAGAAATTCAAAAATAGCAAGGAACTACGCTCATATTTGCTTCGATCTGGCCTCGGGCGCACGGCGCATGTGCCTACAGACTCGAAGGAGGAAATATACTTGCACAGAGCTGCATTCTGGCAAGGTGCGGGAACACAAGGGTACCATACTCGCGGTTGGCTACCTCTATCGTCATTTACGATTGCGCCTTTCCCCTACATCCAGTCCTTCACTCGTACACCCACTGTCATTTCCGCGCACCCTCTTCGTCCAGTAAAGCCCAACCCGGGAGAAACGCTATTTAGGCGATTTTGTCCATCCATAGGGGAGACTCTGGAGTTCACGTACTTTGATCTTGGCAGCGGATCGGAAACTTCAGAGCATCTAGACTCATTTCATCGTTGGCATAACCAAGAGCGAGTGAACAAGGCGTGGGGGGAGCGCGGCTCGCTGGAGAAACACAGAGCTTATATCACGGAAGTGACAAATGATCCTGCCGTTCTGCCTTTAATAATGAGCTGGAACGGCGAGCCCATGGGGTATGCGGAGATCACGTATCTGAAGGTAGGCATCTCAGACTTTTTTGAAGACACGCTCAAATGGTAGGTAAGGAAAACCATGTGGCGCCCTACATTCCCGGTGGTCCTGGAGACTGGGACAGGGGCCTCCACGTCCTTGTCGGAGAAGATAAGTTCCGTGGTGCCGACCGAAGTACGTTATGTATCACTACGTGCAAGCCTGGTCTCACACAAAATAACCGTGCAGCCACTACGTGGCATCGCGCTCTAATACACTACTGCTTCTTGGCAGATCCCCGCACTGAAAGTGTGATGGGTGAGCCCAAAGCTGACAATTCCTCCATCATCAAAGTAGAATTTGACTCGGCCATGCATATCGCAACAGTAAGTTGGATAAATTCCACTGCGATCGTCTACTGAAGTGTAGGCCTAGATTTTTGACTTCCCCTATAAACGTTCTGCCCTTGTCTGCGCTACCAGAGAGCGCTTCTTCAGGCTGGACATACTATGACAATGATGAGTTTTTGTTAATGTTATGCATGCCGAAGTGATAAGCGGAGTTGACGTTTGTAATTCGAACCATAGTACTTATACAGCTTCACGTTCTCACCTTCCCTCAGTCTATTCCATCCTTGACTGAGGGTATGCCTTTTCTCGATTACTCGAACCGCCGCTAGATACTGACAAACGCTTACTAGGCTTACGTCGTATCTAGTCTCTAAAGTTTTGCTGGTACCGAAACACCTGGTAAATAGCGCAAACTGTATCCACGCCACCCTACATGGTATGGTGAATGAAGACCTGGATAAGTTGTTTTCTGTGAAGCCCAAAAAATAGAACTGGACAAAAAAAGTGGGGTAGATCACGTGTGACATAATTCATTGCATGATTGCCACGTGACAATATCCCAAATCGCGCTCCCTCTTGCGACTTCTGATCTTTCAATTCGACCACAACAGATACGAGCAGTTCTACTATGTCGATATCTGCAACTTGTCCACATGCTCACGCCATATCTGGTTTGAGAGAACCAAAACTAAGCCAATCAGTTCACAGGGAAGAATGCACGCAATGTTTTGACAATCAGGTAGGTTGATTAAGGAGCCTGATGTGCAATTCCGGAATTCATGCCTGTGCAGGATGGCCCTATGGGAATCGACGTTTGCTTGATGTGCTTTAATGGATCATGTCTTGACTCAGATCGTCATCATACACGCAACCATGTCCTCCGATCAGGACACTCATTCACTCTGAATGTCAAGCGCATCCCAAAGAAGAAGATTTCGAATCGCGTGAGTGGCAACGCATTTATGTGCAACGTACACTAGAACAGTACTAGTCTGATGGAGAGGAGCCACCGACTAAAATGAAAAAGCTTGCCATTAACGAGGAGCGCGAAGAAGACAAATACGAGCATATCACTGTATTCAAGTGTTGGAAGTGTGATCTGCAAGGCGGAAAAGAAGTAGCGATTGATGTTGCAAATGCAAGTATACTCACATGCTACTTGTCTGATTGGCATCGTTGATATTACCACCACAGACAAAGCGTCTGACTGATGGCGTCATGCTATCCCTTTCATCTACACGTCAATCTGAAGTCAAAGCTTGGGAAGAGGAGATTACGGCTTGCGAGCACACACTTTGCTTGGAACAGCTCCAGAGTGGAACCATACCTCAAGAAGGTGATAGTCAACTTCTTCCTGATCAAGAATGCATTTTTACGTCCAATATTAGGTCTAGCGCACTGCGCCTCTTGCGAGCTTACTTCAAATCTCTGGCTTTGCCTAACCTGTGGTGCTCTCGGATGCGGTCGTGCTCAATTTGGTGGCATTGGCGGCAACGGCCACGCGCTAGCACATTTTAATACAACCCAGCATCCTGTTTGCGTAAAACTTGGAACTATTACACCCGAGGGCGGTGCTGGTCAGTTATTATTTCTCGCCCCTATAGTATGTATCTGACCCAACTTCCAAGATGTATACTGCTACGCATGTAATGACGCTCGTATTGACCCAGAGCTTGTAACCCACCTTAGTACCTTTGGTATCAATGTCGCGGCACAGAAGAAGACTGAGAAGAGCATGACTGAGCTCGTGCGTTATTAGATAAAAATAATACTGTCGTCTCAAATCTGACCCTCAAACCAGCAAATCGAGCAAAACCTCATGTTTGACTTCTCCCTTACAGCCGAGGACGGTTCTGCACTTCAACCAATCTTTGGCGCTGGTGCTACAGGTCTTAGCAACCTTGGAAATAGGCATGTTTTCCTTTTTAAACAACAACTATTGTTTACGACAATTGCTCCTCGCAGCTGCTATATGGCCTCCGTTATTCAGACACTGTTCTCACTCCCTCTTTTCCAAATCCGTTATTATGGTAAAGGACCTTCCGGCACAAGTTCCGCTTATGTCTCTCCGACAGCAGCTGCTCATTGGGAGAATTGCACTCAAGCCCTCCCTGCAGATTGTTTGGAATGTCAGATGTACAAGCTCGCTGATGGTTTACTCAGCGGACGATACTCTAGGCCCCACTCAGATCATGAGCAGGGTATGTTGAAAGACGAGATCAATCGCATTGTAGACTATGTGGATGACATCTGACGCTCGCCCCCGCAGCTCCGACTGACGCTCTCGCACACCCAACACCTGAACATACTCCTTGGCAGGCGGGCCTGAAGCCAGCAGGATTCAAGGCTCTCGTTGGTAAAGGCCACGCTGAGTTCTCCACCATGCGCCAGCAGGATGCAGAAGAATTCTTCAGCCACCTGTTGACGGTACTTAGACGATTTAACCACCAAAACACTCGTGGCGTATCAGGTATCAGAAGGCCTTCTCATGTATCACTTGTACTAATCCTGCATAGAAGAATCTGAACCGACCGAAATATTTGCTTTTGGCCTCGAACAACGTCTCCAGTGCCAGTCCTGCCACAGGGTTAGGTATCGCGTGGACACGATGGATGTCCTTAGTCTTGGTGTACCCGCTCACGAACTCGCTGATGGCGAAGCAGATACAGGAGCGGGAGCGGGAGAACAAGAACAGGGAACTGTCGGTGCACCAGACGAAAGTGGTCCAGGAAAGAAGCGGTACCGCTCCGTTTCTTTAGAGCAGTGCTTGGACCTATTGCTTGGGCCGAGCGGACAAGAGGCTCTTGAGTACCAATGTGAAGGAGGCTGCGGAAAAGTGAATGCCATTAGGTATGCAGATGTCATTCGGTCTGCCGAAAGGTTGACTAATAATGGACCTAGGCAGATGCAGTTTGCTACTTTCCCAGACATCCTGGTGCTGCATGCAAAGAAGTTCCAGCTTGTGAACTGGGTCCCAACGAAGCTAGGTGAGCTTTTGCAACTTTGGTGCCTGAACCATTCTGACATGCCCGAATTGCAGATATACCTGTGATCCTTCCAGAGAACGATGAACTTCATCTTGATAAGTACCTCGGGCATGGCCTTCAATCTGGCGAATTGGAGCTACCGGATAGTTCTAACACTTCAGGTCCCTCGCAGCCCGAAACTGATCCCGAAGCACTCTCTCAGCTCGAGGCTATGGGCTTCCCGACCGTCAGTTGCCGAAACGCTTTGATTGCAACTGGCAATGCTGGGGCTGAAGTCGCAATGGAATGGTTAATCATGCACCTGGAGGACCCAGGTGCGCCGATATGAATCTACTTGACAGTTTAGTTAACGGAATTTTCTAGACATAAACATACCCATTCAAGCAGCAGGATCAGGAAATGGTAATGCACCAGAACCACCTGCAGAGCAGGTAGCGATGCTTTCTGATATGGGCTTCACAAATTCGCAAGCAAAGAAGGCGTTGAGGGAGACCGTGAGTTTCTTCTGATTCGTCTTGGCTCTCATTCTGATAACGTTGTAGGATGGAAATGTAGAGCGCGCTGTCGAATGGCTATTTAACCATCCCGATGACACCGGCGAAGATAACTCACCTGCTACCTCATCATCAGAAACCAAAAAGGCACCACCTGGTTCTTCGCGCTTGCCTGCTCGATACAGGCTAAAGGCCTTCATATCACACAAAGGTCCCAGCGTTCATTCAGGTCATTATGTCGCACACATTCGTATGCCGATAGGCGATGCGATGGATGTAGACGATGCTGTCGGAGATTGGGTGCTTTTCAACGACGAGAAGGTTGTGCGAGCGGATGAAACGAGCGTCAGGGATCTGAAGAAATTGGCGTATATGTATATTTTCGAGAGGGAGTGACAGAAGAAGAATTCGGGGAACGATGTTAAGTTGTTTAACAGACCAAAGACTCAGTTGTATTTCTAGTTAACACGCTCTGCATTAGAATGTAAAGTCAACATCGATCATGATCAACCAACGCCCGCATCTCGACAGATCAGATCTCGGAAAATTGATCTAATAGCTTCGAGTTGTGATCGTTGACTACGCGATCTTTCGAGTCATAACGCCACGCCACGTCGACCTTTTCGATCATGAAATTCATAGATCGCCTTTGAGGCGCTCTTGCCGTTTGGATCAAGTTGGTACTTGTTTCAGAAATAGTACTGATAAGGAGATACTGCTTTGATAGTTGGCAATCACGCTATTGATGGGGATTTGTGGCGGTGACTTCGAGAAACACTGCAGGCCGAAGTAGTACCAGTTGCATGCGATCCAGCATCACTGAAACAACCATCTTCAACAGTCTCTGTTGTGTATATCAGGGGGAGCTACAACCATAATATCCTCCAGCTCTAGATGATCCACTCGGGATGGGGTTCGGATTGGTTGAGCCAAATAAGTCCTCATGCCGTTTATAACGTTATCATGCGATTCGTTCGCTGCTCGTAGATTGAACAGTATGCGGGAGGCAAGAACGCTGTGCACGACTGACTGCGGGCTTTTCTGATTCAGCTTGAATATAGAGCATGCCATGATATTATTTACCCATAGAAAATAAAGGTATATGGTGACTAGACAACCTGATCAGAGACTCATCCCACGACCGAAAGTAAGCGACTCACAGGAAGCACAACAATGCTGATACAATTCGTCATCGAGGCCACTGTGGAAACTAAGGCGATGTACTTGAAAAATCTTCAAGACTTACGAACAATGCACAGCATATAAATCACGCCATCCTGATATACAGTGACAACCAATGGTGTACTTTCCTGTCGGTAAAAATTGAAGCGTTTGTGCAGTGTCAAGGAAATCAAAACTGGCAGAGGTTAGTGGCCGCTGGACGCAATGATAGAAAAGCTGCATACCAAGCTGATAGATCATGACTAACCCATAAGCGATGCTCATGATGTTCGCGTGTTCTTCCCCCTCAGACCCATACTGTATTGCATCTGTATCACAAGGTGAGCAGATTCACAGAAGGAATTTTGAGGAAGAGATACAGACTTCCAGGTTGACACGTGATGACGTTTATCATTATTAGCGTGACTGTTATCACGACCTAGAATGGCGTGTAATATGTGAGCAACAAAAAATGGCCAAGAGGAAAGAATAAAGATCACTGTGTTGAACAATATTATCGCGATTACGATCCCTTTTCCCCATCCACAGAACGCTTGTGTCCTTGCCACGAACATGACTAAAAAAGAGTCACAAGGGAAGCGACTTGACTTGGAGTTGATTCTGACCGTCAGCAGCAGCAGCATTCAAGGTGTTCAAGGCTAATAAAAGTATTGAGAATTCAAAGCGGTTGAAGTGAGATTATTATACGCAACTGCCATCCACAGCAATGTACCTCCCAGGTTTTGGCTGGAATATCATCAGGGATGCTTGAACTCCGTCACAAGAATTCAGGCGTACAATTCCTCCGAGAGGTGACTTGACAGTGTCTGTTAGAGGTACTCATCAGTGAAGAGCGAGAGTAATAATAGCGTCGCGAGTACTCACAATATAGGTACATAACAAAGGTTGCAATAGGTACATAGCGAGAGATAACAAAGGCTATCCTCACGATACCCCACTTTCTTCCCCATACCCAACGAACCTGACATTAAGTCAATGATGCACACGGTCATCGAAACATACTGACCTCTGAGTCGAATGTAATGCAGTAGTCGAAAAGCTGCAAGGAGATGATCACGACATCACTACTTGTCATATATCGTATTTGTTCCTCCTTACCAAAGCCGCCGTGGATGCAGCTGTCCCAGTAATTCAGTTATGCAGAACGAAATGAGAATCTCAGTACTACCTTCAACATACTGACTTTGAGTGAGCAAATGGAGTGGTCACTGGCCAAGGCCGCGCCGTGCGAATGCAAAGTACGTACTGCAATAGTTATTTGACGTCCTATGAGAACCACATCATAGTCCCCCATCTTGAAGTTGCAAGAACGACTCTCTCGTAGTCGTACTGCGTGGGTCTGCCTAGGGAGACCAGAATCACAGTGGGGGTTAGCAGCAAGCGTGCTGGAGTGTGTATCTGACAATCCCTGCTTGTAGTAACGTTACATAACGCCAGCTCTCCATTAATTTCAATTCGCGTTGATATGAATCAGAGCGATCAAGACATTGATCTAATGGGGCCGGGCTTACCCGGAAGTTGCAAATACTCTGCAGCAGATAGGTCTCATGCGGAATACACATCGGATTAATGTGAATGTAGGATCCGTAGTACGGTCGGCCTATCAGAAAAATCTTTTTACACTTATGTGTAGCAAGGGCTGAAACAAGTGAAAAGGGGGAAAGTTGGCACAATTCGATACTGAACATTTCCAAGTAACTCAAGTATTAGTTGTCACCGCAGCGCACAAGACTCCAATGTTACAGTGTGTTGAAAACTGCAGTACTCAGATTGCAAAATGCAGCCTCGCAGCCTGTACCGGGACTTTTGCATCCAAGGAAAGTGATGTGATACTTCCGTGTGCTCGGCCGCATTCAAGTTTGGATGCAAAAGTCCTAGTATATCCAATAAAGGCAGCGGAGCCGAGTTTCTCAAAAACGAGTACTGTAGTTTCACATGCAACACATTGTAAGAAGATGAGCAAGAGAAACGCGGCAAAGATATCGTCATAGCAAAAAGCTGGGCGGGCAGCCGATACTCTTGATACCACGAGTCGGAGAACGAGTGCGAATAGCCACGTCACTACAGTGACTACGTATGATATTTGGTGGCGAAACCTCTGTGGTCGAGAGCAGGTAGAACACAATGGCGCAGTGATTGTCGTGATTTCATGATGATAATTCAAATTGGGCTGATCATTAAAACGAGGAGGTGCCACTGGCGCAACGGTAATGTTCCGAAAGGTAGGGTCTATCTCAGATGGTGGCATAGTGGTAGGGTATGTTCGAATGGCAGAATAGTAGTGGAGCGTGTTCCAGACGACGAGATGATGGTGGTGGTGTGTGATGGGGGTGAGAGAAAAATTTAGGAATACTTACGTACTCGTCTGAGACGCGGTCACGGCTCACGTGAACTCAAAATCATCATTTAGCCTCGTACCACTACTGGCACTTCAAGTTACTATACCAGTTGCTCGCATGGCTGCTAGATATGCAGAGAACCGCATCACAGAAAGGTGATCATCGTCGCGTTTTCTATTATGTATGTGCTTTCTTTATCCTCATTTTGTACTAGAGGCAGTAAATTACTAAATCTCATCCTCAAATAAGTCGAACAAGGTACAGTCTAGTCTGAATTCTAACATCCTTTAGCGAGCATGCTGTACGGCTCCTGGTCTTGGATCAGCCATTGCGCAGCTAGCTCTCTTGCTACCCGTAATGCATTGCACATCGAGCTTGGATAGCTTGGTCGACGATATTCTCCTATCAATCTTCCAGACCTTGTCTGTGAAAGAAATATTGACATTAAGACGAGTCAGTCTATCATAATTATTTCCATGTGAACTCACAGACATACCGCCTTTCTCAGACCTCCAAACGCTATTATTTCCTGTCTAAACACCGCAGCGTTTGGTATGCGGCATTCTGCACTGAAGTATTAGCCCGACACCTTCCGCCCCCTGGCCCTTTGAACTCTCTCCATGATCTGCCTTCTGCAGATCTGGAATATCGTACATTATTAGGCTCTTTCCCTCGAAAAACTTTGGCCACGATCCACGCCAAATGTCATCGTTTCGAGCAGAAGACGAGAGACCGTTGACCAGATCCTGCTTATCCCTGGTGGAACGCAGGTCTTGACCGTCCATGGAAATAAAGTGGTCTACTGGCTTATCTCTGGGCAAGGGGTTACATACAAACTCCAGAAGGTCGGCGAGTGGTTGTCACCGAGTGATGACGCTTGCGTAGCCGTGAAGGATACAGAGGGCCAGGGGATCATTGCCATCGGTTGCAGAGACCAGTGAGTCCCTCGTCCCCTCGACACGAAAGGGACAGGGTCGCTGACAGTAGACAGACCAAATAAGTATGCCACTGTATTGTCTCTCGCCTTGAAGCCTGCCCTCAGCAAGCTACGCGACTACTCCCTCATCCCTGGCACCGTCGCAGGGATATCGCGGTACCTACTTTTCTTAGATACTACGTCAGTGCAAGACGACGGCGGTCTTGAGCTCCTAGATTGGCATGCCCAGACGGATGGCACTGCTTTACTCCCACGTATACCCGATTTGGTGAGTGAGCCAAGTGCGACCTCAAATAACAGACCCGTGTGATTCTGTTATAGTTCGGTACATTTTTGGGCTTCGTCCACTTCTCCGACCATATACTTGTAGCATGGGAGACATGCATTAGCATGTTCCCGGTGCCTGACATACCAGCCCAGGGACGGATGGTGGTCGCCCATACCAAAGTGTTCATGTTTCCCGAGCCCATCAGCTCGCCTGTCGCCTTTACAGCTTGTGTTCCTCAAGGTTGGACTGGCCCAGATGCTCCGGCGTACCCACCGTCTCAGGGAACGCCTTCCCTCACAATCGTCGCGCGCCCCAAGGGCAAGTTGGGCAGGATTGCTCTGTCGATGCTTATTCCACCAGACAACGATGATGGTGCAAAACATCCGTCCAGCTTCCCATATCGGTTTCTCCGACTATCTCCATTTGTTCCCGGCGTGCTGGGAGATATAGACAGGGGTTTAAGGGGGCAAGAATGCACGC
>JABBWB010000875.1:0-12019 GCA_016628085.1 Suillus occidentalis
TTGTTTAGTTCCAATTTGAAGTGTGTGATGAACCGGATGTGCGAAGTATTATATGAACAGAATTCGAACGCACCATCACTGGGATATAGCTTGGTAGTGACTATATATAGTCCCCTCCCATTTCCCTATCACGTCAAGATACGACAATCAATTGATTACCCGTGACATATGTCGGTCAAAACTCGAACAGCCGTTCAACGACCCTGACATTCAGGATCATTAGGCTTCCACATTAATGTGGTGTTCCTGCAGCGGGCAGTGCAGTTTCTGTGTAGAGATGATAATTGATAGACGGCGTCAAAGTTGAAGTTGAAGGAAAGTGTGAACAGTAGGCGCTTGTATGACGTCAGCAACATATGGGGTTATTCGGGGTGCTAGTTCGCCTCCTAGGCAGCTTAGCTTCTTGTTTCAGATTCATGCTGAATCATGCATCATGGCCTGCATTCAGAATGTATCTCATCATATGATACTTGCTGGACTGTTATTGACTAGCCTATTCCATCCTACCTTTGTCATGGAGAGTATATCCCGACACGACCGCTGATCCGAAGGGGACGCGAGCTGCGTGTGCCGAGCGACAGCAGTGGTGGTACGACCTCGTTAACGCCAGGCTTGAGCAAAAAAAATAGTAGAATTCATACACTCGGGGAATCGGAAATTGGTTGGACCACAAACTTCCTAACTTCTGATGGTCAATTTCCCATCGCAACCGAACTGTTCTTGCTGCAGGATCCACGATAGGACAAAAATCACCAAAGAACGAAAGCAAATTGCATTTGCTACATATCGAGCATTCAAAGACCCGTCGTTACGCTGGGAATATAATGGAGCAATCGATGCGGTACACTCAAAAGACGTATTGGAAGTCGTGAAGACGCAAATTTGCAAGACGGACCCGTTTCGTCTGTGTATACCGAGTCTTATGTAGATGACGCCGAGCCTTGTCGCAGTTCAAGAAGAAAAATCAATGGTGCTTGGGCGTGACCTCCTCGATGTGCATGAATTTCTGACTATTCTTCATATTGCACCCATAGTAAGCCTAGTTGACTTAGAAAGCCCACTTGAGATAGACCAAGAGTCCGACTCGGACTCTAAATCAAGTTGTGCAATCTGCAATTATCTATTTCCAGATCGTCATCCTGCTCAATCATGCTCAACTCCGGACTTGTCGGTATATTCTACAAACCTAGACAGCGAACTCACGATCGACGGCCCCTACCCGAAGCACATCTTGCCAAACACCTTCTACCCACCTGACGCACTCATCTACTTTCACAAATACTTCCTCGACGACCTTCCTCAAATACTCATCGTCGAAACCTTGCACCCTGCCAACTGTCAATCGAGGAGTCTCCACGCCATGAGCTGCATCAAGTTCTTCTGGATCTGATACTATCGTTATCCGAGCTCGCTTCTCGGCACGCTTGCCATCGTGTCCTGTCTGCATCTTGGGTAGCCCCGCATGTGCCCCAGCTTGCCTAGAATCCGACCGTTGATGACAAAGTGCATCAGCCAACGCTTTGAGTATCCGTTTCTGTAGTAGCACAAACACAGGGTCATCATGGTTGAGTGTGCGAGCAACAGCCGTGCGAAGCCTGGTCTCTTCCTCTCCAGAGAGCATGGCGCCATCCAGCTGTCGCGCACGAACGACTTCATCTGCGAGATGTATGAGCTTTGTTTCACCTGAACCTGGCTCCTCTACGATTTCCGCTTTGAGAAGGATCCACAGCCGCTCCATGAAGCTCATCGCGTCATTCGCTTGCGCACCTTGCGACACACGGATCAAGGTCCGTAGAGAAGCAGCGATCACGAGTGCTTGTAGATAATTCTGAATTTCAAGCAACGCGGGAGCAGAGAAGAACAAAATTGGCGGAAGGGAATTCTCGATCGACTGTGGCTCTTTGGTCGGTAATTGACAGGATATGGGGGTCGAAGATCCTAGCGCCTGTACAAGTCGTATGACCCACTTGAATTGTGACTCGGCGGCGACACCGTTAACCTGAAAAGAAGGTTGATAGTTCTCAAGCCATATCCGCCAGTCACTCTCTATCCGCCAGCTTTTCCAAATATCCACGATGTCCTTGCGTTCTTTGTTTTTCGCCTGTTTAGATATTGCAGACTGCAGCTGCTGCTCAGTCATGTTTCCCAGCACGAATTGGGAAAGCTGCTCTTTCATAACGTCCGAGATTTTGAGTATGGATTTCACCGTGTCTACCACTAGCGTGGCTAGTGAAATAGGACGCGATGACCGGAGGGGAGGTTCATCCAATGAACGAAGAAGGTCGTCGAGATCTTGGTCCTGGACCGGCGCGCAACGCTTGCGCAGAGACACTACAACCTCACGCAAATGCATGATAGCCGAATTTAAAGGGGAAGACGTTGGAGGTAGCGGTGAGGAAAGTGTGGTGATGACAGGACTCTGCGATGGGAGAAGAGGTGTCAGTGCAATGAGGAGGTCTTGGTATAATGATTTAATGCGGGGTAACTGGCAAGAAGGCTCTGGATTCGAGAGTGATTCTATGGCCTAGGGAGCCTTCAGATGGTAGAATATCCAAAGGACATGAGGCCGCACCTCGTCCCAGAAAGCTTGATGAACGAGATCCTCAACCTTGTCACGCAAAGTAGGTTTTCCCGCATCTTCATCTTCCTTACGTGGACCAGACAGCATTGAAACGAGGGACTTGCCGGGAGGCACAACGCGCTTTGGATCTGTGGCAAGCAGGTGGTAGAAGTATGTGCGGTTAAGAATTTCTACCAGCTCTAGGGGAAGCAATACTGGATCAGATGTCGGGATGAGGGGAGACGGTGCGGATTCTGAATCCGGGTAAACGATGGAAAAAGATTCCTGTAATACTTTGCTCGTTGGATGGGAGGGTCCAGGCATATTGCTGGCGGGTTTACGGTCTGATTCCTTGGGTGGTCGAGTAGTCAAGAAACGTCGCAGCGTATGCAAAAGCTTTGTGTTATCTTCGGATATATCCCATAGCCCTTGATCTTGTAGCCGTTGGAAATCCCGGATGAGACTGTCCCAAGTGACACGTTGAGTAATTGCCTCGTTGCGGTGTAAATCCGTCAGCAATGAGATGGTGTCTCGAAGTAAGGCATTATCTGGAGCAATCTCTGCTTTGGCTTTTAGCTTGGATAGAATGGCCTCCATGCTGGTCGACGACGAGCTTGACACCCTGTACGACCTAAATGGGTCAGTGACCAGTCGATGATCAAGAAAATACAGCACCCGAAAGGACTCGGCCGTTTTAGGACAATCACACGGCTTTCGTTGTACGTCACAACTCTTGCTGGAGCATTCAGGTCAGCCTATATACGAAGACCACACATTTTACGAACTCGAAGAATTCTTACCGCGACCGCATCAGTGGTGTGTTCGCCTTAATTTTCACCGTTGATGTCCCAGTCAGCAGCAGCTTCACTGGCAACCACAGTTTCCACTCTCACCAGTGCTATCGCTCAGGCCACAACAGAGCCATCCACAGGCGACCTAGTTTCTGCTCGTCATGCCAGTCCCGTGGTAGCATTCATAATTGGACTGGCGATCATCTTGCTTGCGTCTATCCTGAATGCTGCTGGTCTGAATATCACAAAACTGGATCATGTGAGTTTCTACGACATGCCACGACTGAACTTTATTTTGACACGCTCAATCCACAGGTGCGGACGAGCACCGTTCCAAAGTCAGCCCGCAGGGCAGATTGGTTGCGACCGCTATGGCTCCTTGGCATCGTCTTGTATATTTTATCTCAGCTCATAGGGAGCACGCTTGCCTTGGATTATATGAGGGCAGGCACGTTTGACGTATTCTCCCAGATCATCCTTTTCTAACAATTACCTCAGAATATGTTGCCCCCCTCGGATCTACATCTCTCATCTTTAATTTCCTATTCGCTAGATTTCTAATCGGTACCCCAGTCACACAAACAGATATCTATGTGAGTTCCTCCCCACCCTATTCACACGTTTTGCTAATCAGACTCAGGGTACGATGACCGTAGTCCTCGGCGTCATCGGTATCGTTGCCTTCGGAGCTGTTAATAGTGGTCTGTCAACGGAAACGGATGTCAATCATCTCACCGCTCTATGGCGACGTGGTGGTTGGCTCGGATTCTTCTTCTGCATGTCCATCGCCCTCATTCTTGTCCTCATCTTCACAAATTCCCTGGACGATGTTCTCGCTGCACGGTCAGATTTGGATTCAGAACCCTTTGCGGGTATGAGCGCACGGAGGCCGCGCGACTCGAGCACCACTTACCTCGGAAAGGTCAAGAACAACTGGAATGCATGGATATTATGGGTCAAGGAAAAGTTAGAGACCTGGACTGCGCCTCAGGATGATAAGCAAGTCGCGTGGGTACTTGGAATTGGCTGGGCGTGCTGTGGGGGTGGACTTGCTGGAGGATGTCTGGTTTTCGCCAAAGCCACGTCAGTCCCCTTTGTTTCTTTTCCAGTTTGCGTTTTTCTGACTCGGAAGGATCAGCGTGAAGTTACTCACAGGGAGCCTCTCGCATGAGAACCCCGGAAACCAGTTTGGCCATCTAGCTCCTATATTCACAATCATTCTACTCGTGATCACGGCTGTACTTCAGATCATTTGTCTCAACCGCGGACTTAAGGTTTACGATTCCACTCTCGTTGTCCCAGTATTCTATGGCGTTTATACTGCAACTGGGTATGTTCATTCTTCCTGTCATCCGATCTCATCTTGCCTATTCTTATCTGCGACCTAGTTTTTTGGACTCCTTGGTTTTCAACAATGAAGTTGACGCCTACAAGCCGTGGATTCTCTTCCTGATCTTCGCCTCTATTATGATTCTCATCTCCGGTGTGGTCCTCCTAACTCACAAAAAACCCGAACGATCAACTCGTACACCTGCTACCACTGCGCTGTCTGGCTTGTCGTCACGCAAGGCCGCTCGGTCCTCTTCAAAAGTCAATCAAATAGATGAAGACGACGAGAACGATGACGAAGAGCAAGCTTTGAGAAAAACAGAAGAAGGCGAAGAAGACCGGGAGGACCAGGCAGTCCTATGGCAAGTGGGAGATATCAGCGAGGACGAGGACGACCAAGTTGGTAAGGGACATACGCCAAGAGGCGTGCACATAGCTGGAAGCACAACCCGCGTCACTGGAGAGGGATCGAGGCTGATGCGAGATGAGGAGGAAGCAGACCTCGAACAAAGGCACGAGCACAGTCGCTCGATTTCTTCAGACGCAACACTGGCTCAGAGTCCGCAGGATCCATTCCATGATGACGACGAGGAGTTTGGGCAGTGGAAATGACGGATTTCGATTATGACACAACCTCATACCCCAACGTTTGACTGCACATATGTGCACCATTTTCGTAAATGCTTCATTGTAGATACACTATTACCACTACTTACCCGGAACATTACATTCACACGCGTCTAATACTTGCTTCGCGAACTTCGCGAAATTGGCTCCGTTGATCGGGTGTTTGGCTGACTGAATGATTGTATGTATTCGCTCAATAATTTGGTCAGTGGCTTGAGGGTTGGCCGACGCAAATCCGACTTCTTTATCTTCTTCTCCAAACACCATGGTCGAGTTGAGCGCAGCACAAGAAAAAGACCTTGACGAGCTTGAAGACGACTATCAGTCAGACAACGACGACCCCAACGTGTTCAAAGTCAGAGATGCATTAACGCCGCCGACTGCGATGAGCTACTCTGCGCAAGAATTACACAGTGCGTCGGTAAAAACACAATTCTTGGCATTTTCTCTTACATACTATTGACTTCAGAATACATACACGAAGGCTTCATTGACCTGAACCCTATCTATCAACGAGGCAAGTTAACAGAACCCCACACACTTGACCTTTATTGACCAATGAGCACGCACAGACGTTGTTTGGCCAGAGACCAAGCAAATTGGTCTCATCGACTCCATCTTTCGAAACTTCTACATCCCCCCCGTGATATTCGCCGTGACCAAAGATGATGATGGGGAGACCGTTCGTATTTGCGTGGATGGGAAACAAAGGCTCACGTCCATACAAAAATTTCTTGACGGCCTGGTGAGTGCTTCTTTGTGTTTTCACGCGATGTTTATTGGTATCTTATGCTATGCGAGCGTTAACAGATACCTCGTGAGTATGATATTTGACGTCACTTTAAGTCATCCATGTTAAACAGTCAAATCAAAGATCGAGACGTGCGCACGAAAAAGAGCTATTGGTACGTTCGTTCCGAGCAGCAGAAAACTACACGGTTAGCAATACCAGAAGAGTGGAAACGACGGTTTGCAGAAACCAGAATCACATGCGGTTCGTGTTTTGCCTGCACTACCCCTCTGAGCCATTCACCTTTGTTTCCCTGTAGTCGAATATCATAATTTGTCTCCCGAAATCGAGCGCGAAATCTTCCAGCGGGTACAGCTCGGCGTGCAATTGACTGCCGCAGGTGCTGTACTTCTTTATATATGTGATTTATACTACTGACGGACGTTTCCAGAGAAACTTCAAGCAATTTCGTCGCCATGGGCTGATTGGATTGCGGACCTCGAGTTGCGTCATGTGAACGTAGACAATAAGGGACTAGCCAGTGTCCTTGAGTGGGATACTACACGCGGAAGAGACTTCCAGTGCATTGCGCAGTTAATATATTGTTGTGATGGCCTCCCAGACCACCCGCTTCCCACAGCTCAGAAACTAGAAAGATGGCTGAAGCGGGTGGATAAACCTCAGACAACGTTCATGACGCATATTAACGATGTACTGTCGAACTTCTGGCACATCGCGATAACACCCGAACTCAATGCTGCTTTCACCGAAGTTGACAAGCGCGTTGCGCCTATTGAATTTGTTTTCGTTGGTATGTGTCGTATCTTTAGATCTGAATGATTTGCTCAGTATATGCTTCATCTATGCTTCACAGGCGTCGTCCTTTACGTACTTCGAAATCACACGATTGAAGACAGAGCAAATGCCATCCTACATATGCGTTTACGGATACGAGAACAATTCCGCGACGTTCGGAACAATGGTTTAGTGGGGAAGGCCTTGTGGAATTACGTTGATAGTATCACTGGTCCGTCTGGGTTGAGGGTGTTGGATGCGACCTCTTCAATGCTTGGGGTTGCGTCTACTTCCAAGAGCACGAAGAGGAAAAGGAAAGGTTCCGATGCCGACGATGACTACCATCCCTCGCCAATCAGGAATCTAGGTTCAAAGACCAAAACGCGCTCATCAGGCAGGAAGTAAATGTCTTGTTGCGATTGCTGTTAACTGCAGAGCTTTACAATAAATAGTATGATCGTATGTCCCATAGATATGCTGTTGTAGAATTCAGTTGTTGTAACTTACTCTCGCAGTGTACCATACACCCTCACTATCTGTCAGAGCTCTAGCATGTTTGAGAAGTAGTTTATCTCTTTCCTTTGAGTTAACGGCAAGGTCAAGTAGGAAATGCTCAATCTCCTCGTGTTTCCATCGTTGGCGAGTCAGAAAAAGCTCAACGAATCTTGCGGCTGGGTCGACTGGCAATGCAGAAGATGGGAAATAAGTCAATGCCGCTTCCTCTCCGATCGAGGACAGAATTCGAAGGTAGTCTCCCTACAGATCATGTCTAGTTCATCCAAGAGTGGGCAGAGCAAAGAAAACGCACCGAAAGAAGGGGCAATTTCACAGAAGACTCGAAAGTGTCCCCTACTACGTTTTTCCATTTCTTGAAGAATTCGTTCTCAGATATAGGATTATGCTAAGTCTGGCATCAGGTATCGGCAAGCAGAGTCAGAAAAGAACAAACAAACCCTATGATGGCGAAGTATTCCTATTCCGAGCTCTCTGATAACTGCGTCTGCATCCATTTTCCACAGGCCTTCTTTTACATCCCCAAACCAGGAGATGACTTGGTTTGACACTGCGCGGGGTATTTCATGTTCATCAGCAAGTACAGACACAAGCTCCTCGACCACAGCAGCTTGATATGAGAGGGACAGAGATATCAAGTAGTTTAACAACAATTCGAGAATGGTGCTAAGATGCGCTGGAGCTATTGGTCGTAGCTGCCCTGAAATGATATTAATATGAAGTCATCACAGGGTCTTGCTCTTACCTTCAAGGACGAGGATGCGTCTGGCTTTCAGACCACGAGAAAACTCAACTTCGCTGGCTTGTATTTCGCTACGAGCCTGGTCATAGCTATATTTTGGCATGGTTGCCTTGTGGAGGTGGATGAGATGATACGTTCTGTGCATACTGCATGCTGGCCCACCTGCCTGTCCTCATCTCCTTCGTCATATTCCATATCCCTCAGCAGAACAGAAAGCTTGTGCAGCTTCGGTACCACAGGCACCAGCTCCAAGATTTCGTGCAATTGGTCTCGGGTATGCACGGTCCCCTCTGGATCCGATCTGGAGGGTGTCACAACCAGCACGGTATTGGACAGCACGACAGAACGAACGGCATATGTCTTTTCTGATGTACATAGTACCGCGTCCTCAGTCGGGTGCCCTTTGATGAAGAGGCTAGGTGTTACAGTCTCAAATCAGATAATCAACAGTCGAGAGGAAAATCCACCTGGCAGTTTTCTCCGAAGCAGATTCAATTATTTGGCACAGCTCTGGAGGAAGCTCCAGAAGCCTGAAAGAACCTGTGTCCTGAGCAGTAGCTGTAGACAATCTGAGATCCAGTTCGCTCATTGTGGTTTTGGTCTTCAAGGGGTGTCATTAATGCCAATGGGAAAGCACTTCGACGCGCTTGTCACACTCGCACGTGTTGCAGGAGTCACGCATGGATCATAAAATAAATCACAACCAAATATATAGTGTGCTGCGTGCAGATAAACGAATGATATATCGATGATACGACCATTCGCATAAATTAGATCAACTCTGAGAAGCGTGCGTGTCAACAGGGTGAAATTTCACGCGGACTTCTGAAATCTCCTTCCGCGCCTCCTTCAACGTCTGCGAGATCTTTACTTCCAGTCTTGATGTGGCGAAGACTGACATAGTGCTGGGCACATCAACTGTAAGGTCCACATACATCATAGAGCCTGCACGCTTAGCTCGGAGATGTCGGACGGCGAGCAGTTCAGTAGTGTCATGGAAACCGTTGCCGACGACAGAGGAGGATTGCGGTGATGGTGAGGAAAGAAGAGGGTTTAATGCGCGTACTAGCTTTCGTTGCGAGTTCTCCGAGATGCCAGCATCTGTAAGCTCAGTGAATGCGCCTCCAAAAAGGTCTAAACCTTGCTTGAGGATGACAAAAGAAACGAGTAGTCCTAGTGAAGGTTATAAACAGTGTAGAAAAAAGGAACTAGTAAAAATTACTCACCCCCTATAGGGTCTAAGGGTAATGCAGGGAATAGCCACGATCCTATAATTGCGAAAAGGGCAACGACACTCGAATATGCGTCACTGCGATGATGGATAGCATTTGCATAGAGCACTGGGCTATGCTCTTCATCGGCAACCTTCTTGGTTATTCGATACAACCACTCCTTTGCTATGACGCTGACTGCGGCAAACCAGGCTGCATTAGGGTCGAGGATGCCAGTATGGCCATGCGAATGACCGATAGCAGGAACATTATGAGCAATAGACGTGAGTTGCTGGAGAAGGTCATGAAGTTGGCCCGGTGGGATGGTGGAGACAGTTGTCACTAGTGCTTCCACAAGGAGGTGATACGAATGGAAGCCGATGCCTAGTGCTCCTCCGATAAGCAGCAGTGATACGGTAGTTGTCCCGAGAGTCTCAAATTTGGCGAATCCGTATGGATAACGAGCCGAAGGCGGTTTCCTTGACAGTTTCCAGCAAAACAGAACAACAAAGTCACCGAGCAGATCTGAAAACAATCGCATTTAGTGCGAAAAGCCAAACTATTAGTAAAAGTCACTAACCACTCATGGAGTGGCCAGCATCCGCTAGCAATGAGGCAGAGTGCATATACCAGCCCGCGAATCCTTTGGCGCCAGTCAAAGCCACATTGGCAAATAGCCCTATGAGCGTTATTCGACTCCCTCTGTCACCTGATTGATAATTAGCTACACCCCGACTGGCCAGGTATCGCAGCTTACCAGCAGTTTGTAACGCCTGTACTATCTGCTCCGCATCATGTCCGTGGTCGTGTTCATCATGTGAGTGTGAGTGAAAGACTGAATGCGAATGTTTGCCATGGGCGTCATTGTGATGATTGACGCCGTTCTGCGTAGTTTCTTCATGTTGTGAACCTCGCTGAGTCGAGTTTGCTCGTCGGATTGCCATACCAAGGTGTGATGTAGGCGGATACGTAAATGGCCTGACGACAGTGGACACGTCAGTACTCACCAATTCCAGGCTCTGAATGTGCCTTGTTCAGTCTTAACTCACCTGAGACTATGGATCTTATAATGACGCTGTATTAGGCCCGAATGATATACTCTACTTTGCAAAGACCCCCTTAGGAAACACCGGGAGACAACAGGCAAAATGGATTGAAATGATGCCAAGGACCCCGTTATCCGAGTTGCGCCTATCGCAGTGCAAGGAGCGGTGTGAACAGCCCTGATCAAGCAGCGCTCGAGGGTCGCAACTGCCTTCATGTCCGGGCTTGTCACAAGTGAGACAGCAGAAATATGGTCTAGTGATACATATATGGATGTGGACCAGGCATAGTCGGAAACACTCCTGGGCAGTGAATTCGCTTATGGCCGAACTCCGAGTCATCGCCTCCTATAATTGTATTGACAGGTAACTTCATCTTTCGCACTAATCACGGTCCAAGATATCTGAAGAACGGGTCTACCATTTATGCCTGCTGACACTCTACACCAATCAATGTGTGCCACCAGTCGTCATCATCATACTGGATCCTGATAGTATTACCGCCCGGTGACCCCCGCAGGCCTGAGCACTTGTTATCAGTGCTGAGTCTTCCCATATTTTATAAATTGAATCCATGGAAGCGGGCCCCTCCACTAAACAGTCCTACCGCTATTGTTCATGCACATTATTATGCTCCACTGACGCACCTTTCTATGTCCTTTCGACAGATGGGCATATTTCAATGATGCCGTCCGAACCTCCAACAGAAACCTCCCACCTAAACCTCCTCGACTTGTGAAAGGCCGGCATCGCGAAAAAAACAGTTGAGTAAGGCTCATGCATATATTACATTGGCGGCGTCTATCATACTCGATAACGAGCGGATCAGTAGATGCTCTCCAAAATACTCTTCACCTTTGACAGCAATTCTTCATCCTCTTGACCCACTGAACGGACCGCGATCTGTTCAATGTCGGCCGTTGGCACACCATATTGGCTCAACGTCCTCTGCAGCCCGAGCTCTTGTACAAGGCTACAAAAACTAAGAATTCATTTTGGGAGCATGGCAGAAAACACTTGCCTGGCGATCATGTACGATAGTTTCCTGACATCTCCATCAACGGATCCAGTTGATGGATGTCTGAGATACAATAATGCTTCAGCAAGGTACTCCTTGTCCTCTTGACTTGCTATTTCCGCTTGTAGGTTGACGACCGGCGCAAGCGTCAAGCACTAGAAATAGATCGTGGTTAGAAAACTATGTGCGCGTTCCGGGGTGTACTGACTGAGGTGATGCCATGCGGTATTCCATAGGTTGCCCCAAGCTTATGACCAAGCGTGTGTGATAGTCCTAAAGAGCTTTATAAGGAATAATTGAATGTAGGCCACCCCTGCGTGAAATAACTTACCCTTGCCTTTCAACCTCGCACGGCCATAAACTCATCCACGAGGCAATTTGCAGCCTCTGCCTGGCAACGAGATCTTCGCTGTCTTTCTTTGATAACACCAGGAAGCGGAAAAGATCAGCGATTGCAGCATGACATAGCTTTTTCAGTGGCAGGGGCACTCCAGGTCTGTATAAATTCTCTGTTTTCGGATATTTAGAAGCATGGGACGTTGTGTATGTTCTTCTTACCAACTGCATGGTCCAGCGCACGCATGCCAGTAGAAGCCTTTAGAACATAATCAGCATATATGGATCACTGAATTGATGAGCTACCATAATGATTCAGGTGTT
>JABBWB010000876.1:0-12007 GCA_016628085.1 Suillus occidentalis
GAGTGTCATGGCAGCCAAAATTCGCCATATTGGAGACAATGCTGTGATTGAGCAAAACACGAGCGAACTATATCGTATTTAAAGAGAAATTCAAACCTAGCTGGTTACCCGAGTTTCTGCACGAGGCTTGGAATGTCGATGTGCAGTCAGAGCGCCATCGATAGAAGGTTACGTAAATAATTGAAGTGTAATACTGACCGGGCCTAGACCGCCAATGTAGCGCCATCAGGGGAAATCAGATGATGACCGGATGCAATAGCATCGTTATCGATGTATGTACATAATATTGGAGCCCGTGCCCTCCTGTGAGGGGCGTTTGTGATAAGATAGCTATGTACAGCAAAGTTTAAATCAACAAAATGGAAGTAACGAAGTTTACCATGTGTGATCAGCTGGTACATTAATTCTCATAATCCAACTCCACTTCTGAATCGTACATCTCCTCAAATTCGCCAATCAGTGACTCGACGCTGCTACCGAGCTGTTCAGCGCAATTAATCATGGGCGCACAGTCATCGTCCTTGTCAGAATCACTATCTGATTCATTTTCATCTCCGTCCTCAGATTCTTCGGCGTGTGAAGAACCACGAGTGACGGCAACCTGAGCCTGTGGAGAACGGTAGTGAGAAAACACATGTCCTACTCCCAAACCAAAGTGGAACCGCATCAACATGTCCCGGTCCACGAATCTGAAAACATGAGCTCCCTAAGCGTTATGTGTCAAGGAATCCACGTACTTACCGATTAATGTAGTATTCGTGCCAATCGTCCTTGTCTCCCACACTTGCCGACATGCCGAGCCCATCAGTGTGTTTCCTGTGGCTGGCGAAAGAGGGTATGATGTGGCAGCCGCGAAGTACGTCTGCTGGATCCAGGAAGTCAAATGAGTACTCGTCCGTTAGAGGCGGAAATCTAACTCGATCGAGGGTAGAGGTATCCCAGGTGGAGAGCTGCTGTATGGGCTCGTACCAACGAATCCACAGAAATTCCATCCGACACGGAGTGTAGTCCACCATGCCGACGCCAATCACGATTACATTTACGTGGTAGATGCCCAGCACTTTACCGTATGTAAATCTGTGACCTTTGGAGCCCAAATCATTGTCGGGCCGCAGCACCATAATGTTGCAATGAGAAGTCCGCGGGTTGATGACATCTTGTGCTCGGCGAACATCGTACGTTGTGTAATTCACCCTGACGATATTGTGGTGGTACAGTTCGGTCGTCCTTAATTATAATTATGTCAGTGCTGTGAGCGTCTCCTAAGTGCGGGAGATTTCGTGAGATGTTGACACGACGCAGTAGATGTCCCTTCAGTTTCAGCACGAAATTCTGTAGACATGTGAGGAAACGTTTCTGGAAGTAAGAATGAACTAACTTTGACTGCCGGATCACCTTCATGGCTACGCAAGTATGAGCCTATATGGATTGGGTACTGTTGTGTCAGCCCAATGTGGTGATGAACGTGCGGGTTTCTTGCCAATTCCGTGATTTCGGTATGGGGGCGATGAGTCAGTTTGTCGCCTATCCGGCGAATGCGAACCTGCCGGCGTTCAATTCGAGTGAGCTGCTTCACAAAGGTTTTCTTATCCGTGCGGCGATATCTAGCCTTGGGGGAACGGTGTTCGAGTTCACCCTGGAAAAGTCAGTCAGTGAAAAGGTGACATAGTAGGGGACGTACCGGTTCGGTGCTGTACGAATCACACGTCCCATACTGCCGGATGGTTGATACATAATCACCTAATGCGTGAAACTTATAGGTCTGAAAATTGAAAACCTTTGTCCGCTGCACATTCTTAGCAGCGGGCCCTGGCTTTAAGGAGTCATTTTGCTGAACAGGGCGAGCTGCGCTCTGACCCGTCTGGGCTCCCTTCTGTTTTAGTGCTTGTATATTCTGGCGTCGAGTGCGAGCCAGGATCTCCTGACGAAGTTCGCGGGTGTCGTATGCAGAGCACACTATGGCCTTAAATTCGCGAAACTGTCGACCAACCGACGAAGTCACTTCATCCATGATATCAAGGGTTAAGTCAGAGTGCATCCGGAGCTTTGCCAGACCATGCCAATGCGCCATTGTGAATAGCAGCCTGAGCACCCGTGTATTGTGTGGTTCAGGAAGGAGACGGTCGAAGACGGGTATAGCGCACTGCACGCTGTATCAGTGCTATCCAACAATGATTAAGATGACACCACACCTGGAGCAGGTCTTCAAAATTGCGGGCCGCCATTCGTTTCATCTCCGATGAGTTGGTCGAAAACTTGCGGATAGTTGCTTGGCCGAACGTCGGAGTCTGCCTGAATCTGGTAGTGAAGATCAGTTGAGACCAGCGAGTACGTGATGAGATATCATACCTCCTATCTAATTCATGAATGAGACCTTTATCCTGTGCGCAAATAATGCGCAATAGGTGGATGAAAAGCGATTTCCAAACGCCGATCTCAAACTCGTGTAAGAGATCGACAACAAGTGCGCAGAAAATGTTGAATCCCAGACGGCCAAGGCGCTCTGAAAATGCATTCTTAATATCTATTAGCCAGTGTCCTTGACTAATATTGAAGGCTCACCAATGTGGGGACCCATGACTGAGGTTTAAGAAGTCGTTCCACCGGTGCGCTGCTAACAGCGTAGTTTTCCTCGTAAATCAGTCTGCGGGCAGAGCTGACCACAATTCGTCTTCTCGTATCATCGCGTTCCAGAGTCACACGCTGTTTTCTGTCTTGAGGCATTCCCATATTTTGAATCCGAGTCTTCGGTATAAGGCAGCGAGGACATGGACATCCTCCTAGGTTTCGAACCGTAGCAATAAGTACTCTAATGAAATAAAATCAATGATATTCATCAGGCGCCGATCCCACGTACTTTTCTGGATAGTCCGCCGAGTAAGTAAAGATTCTCGGGTAGAATCGTCGCTTGAAGCCATCGCAGCATAAGATCACAATGCCGTGTTCGTACGCCTCAAGGAACTCGTCATCTAGCAAGATGTTCCACTGCTCATGGAAAAATTCCCTATGGCAGTGTGTCGCGCAGTCGACAGTGATGCCATTCCCATCAGTCATATCTTTGAACGAATCTGGGAGCTGCCAATATATTACTCGTTAGATCATGCAGGAAATTCCAACACTAGAGGACATACCGTCTCGAAATACGCCACGTGATTACTCAAATGGCACGAGGGCTTGCAACGCCGATACTTCGATTCGTTACCAAAGTACAAGTAGGTAGGCCACAGTTTGGCATTGCCGAATGAAGTGAGCTGCGTAGCGTCGGACCAGAACATAAGGCCAGCGACGACTCGGGGTAAGTCGCAGTCAGGTTCCCCCGGTGACTCTTGCAGTGCGGTGTGGGCGTCGTGAAACGCTGGCGACGTGTATAGGTCACCGTATATAGACACCTCTGCGTCCATGTGAGGAGGAGTCCAACGGAGCTGGTACGGCTCGTAATGGAACAGTTTGTCGTCTCGCGAATTAGCGAGCTTTTCTCGTAAGACAGCGACCAGAGAACGATGATATAAATGAGCAGCTGCTTTGTAGACACGCGGACCTGGATTTTGGGTGGTGCGCGACGACGGTACCTCGATAGAGATCGGAGTTCTGTGCCAACCAGCATCTTTGTCCTCCCATTCATCTTCATCTCCATCATACTCATTCGAGCCAAGAAGGGAGTTGATGCTCTTCCACTCCGTAGAAATCACATCAGCAGCATTGAGAGAATGACCGCCCAAGATCTCCAGCAGCTTCTTATAGTCGCCCTGCGACTTTTGCAACCCCTGGTTCCAATACCAGTCGCCCAACTGGAAAGAGGATCGATTGGGGTAGGGGAAATAATCGCTGCTGGAAGGTTCCAGCGGCTCTTCACTGCCTTGAATAGTGCCAGGTATGAACGAAAGGTCTGCCATTGTCACATACTCTTCTGGATCATGGGATGGTGGTCTTTCCGAGAAATATTGGCGAACAAGCCCAAAAACGTTTGGAGGGGTGCGAAACACCGAGCGCATAGGGAAGGCTGGCCGGGCTGCTTCGTCTACAACATGTCCAACATGATCCGGAAGTGAGTCACCAAGTTCTGCAGGAACAGTTGGTGGGGGTTGCGGAAGCACGTCCCTGAATCTAAGCGGTAGCTGGCGGTTCTGACGCCTGGTCCTGCGCTGCGCTAAGCTCATACTCTCTCCTTCATCCAGGATCCCTGCTCCGGAGTCATTATTCCCTCCTGGGGCGATGGAGGATAGGTTGGGCAAGGCGACTGACGCTTCGGTTCTATGAAGATTTGGCAATGTGTCGGCTTCAATGGGGGGTGGTGATGTCGATGATAGGATGGGTGGTGTGATGTCCTGAGCAGGGACGGGCGCTTCCTGTAAGAGGCGCGGCTTCTTCCTGCGACCAACAAACTCCTTGAGGGAGGAGATCGCTGATGACAGGCGCTTTTTTGTGAACTCACATGACCGCTGGTGATAGGTGTAGTAGTTCTGTGCAGTGAATGAACGCTTGCAAACACAAGTGTAGTTGGATACTGACATGAAGTGTAAAATCACGATCTGTCACCTGCAGGGGTTAACTAGATAGCCCTAACGTGATGCGATGGCGCAGTGGATCCTGGCATGACTAAGATCGCAATGGCAGCCGAGATGACTGGGCTGCAGGGGTAGCGAAGTCCAGCCGAATTTACCGCTCCCGAAGTAACAATACGATGGCGCAGTGTTCACCGCCAAAACGTGTGATATTCCCTAAATAGTCATGCACGCAATGGCGCTTGGATGCTTGGCCTACGCGGGGAATTATATACACTCAAGTGTGCACAAAGTAGCGCACTCACAAATGTCTGCCCCATCTTCTCCTTCTTCCGAATGTTCAGGTCTCGGACCCATGGAATTCGTGCCCGACCCCAATGTCGTGAAAATGTTGGTGACGATCATAGCCGCACGTCATGGCATACTCCATTATCACGGTCAAACAGGAGAGCTGACAACATTTCAATGGTGTGTTGCTTTCACGCAATAGACTTGTCTTACCCTGATGCGTGCAGGCCAACAACAAGACAGGGACACAAATTGCATCCATCAAAATTTGACAGACATCGAATTTCACATGTATTTCGCTATCCTTCCTGCCTTTGCGCCAGAGGGGGCAGATATGTCGAAGTGTCTATATCGCTCCGAACTACAGGAATATCCCAGGGACAATATGTTGCCGAGTGCGCAACCGGCAGATGCGGATACCTGCGTTAGTAAGGCTTCCTTCAACGCAAGGAAGAATTGCTGATGTTTTGTCAGTTAACATTGAGAAATTTTTTGGAAGAGCTTGCGTACCTGCGATGTATTATCCTCGACGGGGTATGAGTTTAAGATTCGAATTGACGCATGAGCGACTATGCTGATCTTTTCCAAGATAGCTCGGCCCACACGCTTCTATGGTACAATTGATACAGCGGTCTTGTCGTTATTGTGCGGTGACGTCATGACCTGGCGAATACACCAAGTATATCGATGATTTGTTCTACATAACATTCAGACAAGTGAATTTATACGGGCGGGAGCATCTCACCAGCATTCTGACGCGCTTCAGTTTGTGTTCAGAAACTTCCCTGAGCGACACCAGCCGCCCGCCGGGATTTATTCATGACGCTTCAAGCTTCAGATATTAAGGCTAACTTCAATATCGATTACGTTTACAACACTATCCTAACAATTACAGCGCAAACGGATGATACAGAAAGCAAAAGAGAATTATGAGGTAACGAGGAGGACCTATATAATGAATGACTTTGGTATTCGAACTCCGCTGGCAGTATCCGAAATAGCCATAAACAGAACTCTATGTCCCCTCAGCCAAGCTGACTAATCGGGCGTTGCCGGCTGGGTCTGAATCAAATAATCATTCACTATATCATTTGTGAAGGTCGCTGTACAAATTCTCTTCTGACCCCCAGTACACAAGTAGACGTATGTATATTTAGCGCACATGTGATGAAGTAAAGTGATAGTGCCTTCCAAAATTTGAAGGCTAACTAGTACATTGCCCGCCTGTTTGCCTGTTCTAATGATTCAGAGCATTTCTGGTCCAGTGTCTGGCGGTCCACTGTAACAATGCCAATTGAATTCACATAATCTGCGCCGTCGTGGGTCCACATTTACAATGTGAGTATTAGCTAATGCACAATAGTGATTCACTATAAGTAGTGCCCTTGCGCATTAACAGGTTCTCTTACCTCTACCTCAGATACTGATATCACCAGTACGATAGGTGTTACATCACAGATTATCGAATAAATAATCAAACAACAGTAGTATGTAAAAGTTTTCATGTGTTTCTAACTCGGAATTGATCTATGGTAGTAGTACCCTCTGGAAACATGTCGAAACGCACCAGATCTGGTAGTGATGAACCGTCCCCAAAGCGGCATTGCAGACTTGAAATACATAATGATCTTCAAGGTAAGTCACGAACTCAATATACTCGACGGTGTTATTTATCAGCTTGATACAGGAATCAGGCACTGTGTGACGACGGTGCATGGAATATTCTCGAAGCAATTCCTGACCACTTCTATGTCAGTTACCTGAGATGGACGACGCGCTTGAGGTATACCTCGGCGACAGATACTCTGCAGATGACTGGGTAGAACCCCGACGTCTGTTATTCTCTGGCGATGAAGACAACGCCAAATCCTTGGAGAATCTTACGGTACTAAGGAAAATGTACTTCCCGGATCCACCAGTAAAGTCCTCAAGGACGGACGTCGGCTCGTCAAAGCCACGGGTGAAAAAATCGCAAAGACTATCCAAAGTAAGTGAATTTGACGACTTGTAAATCAATAAACTAATCAAAATGTAGGCTGCCTATAAGTATATCCTCCATGAGGCCGAGGAGGAGGAGGAGGAGGAGGAAGAAGAAGAAGAAGGGGATGAGGTTTCTGGACGGTCCCCGAAATCTATGTGCTTGCCAGGACCGTCAGCGACACAAAGGCTGGCCGCAACCTTCGACCACATGGCAACTCGATTCGAGCAGAATCCGCACACCTCATCTCAAGGTCGCCGGGATTTCACCCAAAAACCTCTGGAAAGGATGTATCTACTCCATGTTCAACGTAGGTCTATCTCGATTCACTCAGTAACTCAGTAATTTACCGACTAAATCATACTAGGAACTACTACTGAGTACATTGCTGAGCACCTTCGGAAACGTTCTTTTCCTGTTATCGTGTCAGCGTGGATAGCAGGTCAGCTTTACGTGGTGGCAGACAGCCCCAAAACAATTGCGGAGGCCCTGCCCCTCTCCCTCTATCTTGCTGTCAAAGACTATATTCGTATCACGGACGAAGAACGTGAGGCCGTCGAACGCTCACGGTCTGAGTTCCCTTGCCCGGCGTGGGTGAGGGTCAAGAAAGACAAGTACAGGGGTGATCTGGCCCTAGTTTTCGAACAGCTACCAAGTGGTGTCGTCTCGGTCTTGATTGCTCCACGAAATTTCCCCTATCCCATGCCTCGGGGATCTCGAGCGCTGATCCAGCGCTCTCGCCTCCCGAATAACAATACCGTGTCTGATATCATCCATGATGACGAGATAGTGGGATGGAAGTATAAGGGAGAAAGTTATTACAAGGGGCTCCTGCTGAAAACCTTTCCCCGCGAGCGACTCGAACTAATCTCATCTCCTCACGTCGACGACATTAGTCTATTCCTAGACTCCGGATGGGACAAACCCTTCCTGAAAAAAACCGTGGTCGCATTTTCGAAGCAGTTCCTACGCGTGGGCGATTGCGCGAGGGTCGTCGAAGGCTCTCTTCTCGGAGAGTTCGGTACGGTCATCTCTACCGACCACGCTCATGGGACCGTCAGTTTAGAATCTTCCCTCGATGGACGTTTGAAGGATTTCGAAGTTCAGCTGCAGGACATAGAACGCGTGTTTCGTGTCGGTGATGCTGTTAGAGTTGTTGCTGGCTCACACTTGGGTCTGGAAGGGCACATAATCCAGATGTGCGAGGACACGTTTCATATTTGTCAAGCTGTTACCAACGAGCAGGTAAGTCAGATGGTATTTAATTTTTAACCCTCTAAGCTTGGTTCATAGATAGAAGTATCAAAGTACTACTTGGATCGGCATCCGTTGAGCTTTACGCTGAAATCCCAGCTGCCGACGGAGCAAAATTTCAAACTCCCAGAGTCCGACTCTACGATTCAAATAGGCGATTACATAGAAGTACTGCGGGGACCACATACTGGGAAACGTGGTGTTGTAGATTGGATCGCTAGGGGAGACACCAATCTCTGGTTCAGGAATATTCTCACTACTGACACGGAGCCCAATGACGGATTGGGGGACTATCTTCGTTCCTGTCGCATTTGTTCAGCGGACGGATCTCACAAAGACCCTCCCCTTTACGAAGGAAAAGGGTTATGATGTCAGGCCTGGAGACGTCGTGATCGTCACCCGTGGGTTGGAGTATGAGGCGAAAGGGGTCGTACAAAGCGTTGACTTTCCCAACGCTCACTTGACGCTACGATGTCACGGGGATTATTCGCTGGTAAGCAGGATTTACTGTCTCCATTGGAGTACCTCTGACTTGTAATAGGTTACTGTCCCGATCGCCTTTGTTGCAAAAGTTTGCAACGTTGACTTGGATCGCTTTAAGAAGGATATTGGGCAAGAGGTTTACATCATTGCAGGTGACCGGAAGGGCTATCGAGCGACGCTTCGCAGTTTTGGGGTAAAGACTTGCAACAATCGTTGCCCCTTACGGGCAGACTTACATCGAGCTGGGACCTCGCGATGTTGTCACAAGGTGAGCAGCACACACTTTCGCAGCGAATTAAAGGTTCACAGTCTTCAGGTATGGCGTAAGGCTCAACGGTGCAATGCTCGAAGGCCAGGAATTGGCCTCATTCTGCGACATGCGGAAAAGATCGTATGTGGCGCCACCACGTCGATGCATCACCCACCTGTCGAAAAAGCTCCCTCCACCTCGTCGGTTTCCATCATAGCTCCCACTGCCCCGTCATCCAGCGTATGGTCCACCTGGCCCGGAAGCCCGGGAGGTCTCAATCTGTCGCAAGACCTGTCATTGGATACCAATCCTAGCTCATCAACTCTCCAGGCGTGGAGTGTCGATCAGCTCGACATACAGGATAGCAACGATGCCCTTGCAGATACAATTAAAGACAGCGGTGAGTTCTCAATAGATATATCACAACCTTCACTCATCACATTCCAGGCCCAATACCTTGGTTGAAGGAGTTTTCTTCGACTTTCTTCAAATATCACGCGATGCTGAAGGTCTCGCCAGTATTCGACGGATTGTTATCTAAACGATTCGTATCAACGACTTGTCCCGACCCTTTCGGTGAGAATGGACCTGCACCCGAGGGTTGCGTCAGCATTCTGCACATCAAATAGTGCAGGCGCTGCAATGAAGCACTATCATATCCCTGCCATTTACCTGAGCCCTGCCCCTCCACGCAAGAAAAACCAAGAGTGTTTCATTCTTGATGGGCCTCACCGTGGTCTTATCCGACCCCTATCATCATGTAGCATTAAAAACAGTAACGTCAACATTAATATCTCCTATGGTAACCGTCAGTCTGCGTTTCGATCAGATATGTTTGGTGGAACCCATACGATCACAGTAATACCTCACGACAATTATTTTCTCTTAGTCTAATAGTAGTACGGCGCATGTACGGCGCATGTCCAACATATTAGTACCCTACTATAATATTTCTAGCAACTAGTAGTATATCTTGCAGTTGTAACTAAGCAGACTCCTCAGGTCTTGACAGCCATAAATGTGCTGCAACGGATATAACTATCAGGGTACCTAGTCTGTGTGTCACGCTCAAGGCCTGGCAACGCCTGATTAGTAAGCTTGGCTGAGTTTGAATACAGTCATTCACTATATTAATGCGTTTCTGGCATCCGCTCTAACCTTCCTCTTACTTTTCACTTGCTTACCCTACTTACAATGTACGTTGACTTTGTAGCAACTCTGTAGTAGTGTTTCAGTTCTCCTAATACATAGTAAATTTGTAGTACTGACTGTCTAGTATACTAATTGGACCGCTCCCTATGATATCCAATATTAAGATGATACTCAGTCATCTGAGCCTCCGTATTCCAAATTCCAAGCTTCTGGTAAGAAGCTACTAGGAGATGGGGCACCCTCTGGAATCTGATCGAGGTGGGGTATATAGATGTCATCTGGCATATGGCGCTCGAGGTTCTCGGGCGCGGTGGTAATCTTCCAACCATCTATGTCTGTACATCCCCACCCGATTTGAAAGGTACGCAATATTGGTTTCCGCGTCCATTAGCTGTTCCCTAATGCGACACAGCTCCGATTCTAGTATGCTCTTGGACTCGGATTTTTCTTCCGTGCCTAGGAGATGTTTCAATATCTGCCGAACAATTGCGGGTCTCCAAATTATAAACTTCACCTGTCGTCTGAGTTCCTGAATTGACCAATTCCTTCATTTGAATGAATTTCCTGCTGGGGAATGTAAGTCATGAGTCGTTCTCTGAAATGCTTGACTACTCACTCGCATTCAGTGCCGCATAGCTCAACTACATCAGAATGCTCGGTGTGTGCACTGAGGCAAGTTGGAAGCTGAAGGTAAAATTATGTTTTAGTACAGGTCCTATACTGAAGAGCTTACTTTAGCGTGAAATTGGCAACGACGTGGGAGGGTTGCTCTGTTGTTGGGGAGAGTGAGTCGGGCATCTGAGGTCTATAGTTGCTGCAGCCGTGCAACGTAGGTTTTTATATCTACGTGCAATGATGGCTACATTCTCATATGAGACAATGCGCCATTGAATATTCATATCGCTTAGGATGGCGATGTTTTTTTTTGTTACGACACCTATGGCGCACGGAGGGGCAAAGGTTTCTTTGTGATTTAATAATTACGACACCTATGGCGCTTGGATTGGGAACTCTTTTTGCGCACTAATTACGGTACCTGTAATGGCACTCGGATGAAGAACCATTTTAATCGCATGTTAGCGGAAGTTTGGGTATATAAAGCGGCTCGTTTCTAGTGGTACTAGACCTTAGTTCAATTTATGAGCAGCGACGAGAATAATACCTCTCCGGAGGTCCTTGCGCAAGCGTAGTGCCTCCTCAGCCCTTCATACGGGTCCGCGTAAAAAAGCGTAAGCCTTCTTTCAAAGGGAGTAAATTACTGCCTTTCTGATTTATCTTCTTCGCCAGGACTTCATCAAATCCTCTTGTCCTCCATGGTCGACATTTCGGCCGCACCGTTTTTGCCCTATGCAACTATCCTGCTCTTTTGACTCTGGTATACTCCGACTCGAAGAGTTACAAGACTCTCCAATTGAAGATTATCCGGCAGAGTGAGTACAATTTTGAGGAGTATATGTTGTTAGGACTTAAATAATACTTCCAATAACAGTGTTCGACGGGAACACAGGGTATTTATGAATCTCATAGATTCATATCCGGGTCTTTTAGATCGTCTGACAGCGGGCGGGAGGAGGATGTTATTCACATTGGAGAATTAGTAAGTTCTTTATTTCGGAATATCACTTTTCTTACCCTTCGCAGCTGGGTAAAGGAGCCTCTGGTGCGGAGGTGACGATACCAAGACCCTCAAATCTGCCGTCCTTGAATGGCTCGTGCCCAGAGGACAGGTCGTCATACGCCCCTGTCCAGGAATATAAAATCTGACCGCGGGTTTAATCATGAAGTCACCGGTGCGTTGCTCTGCCCCGCAGGTGATTGGTCAAACGCTGAGAATTTTTCTACCTTCGTATTAAATTACTATTATAACATTTCCTAGAACCAAGCAGAGTCTGAAGAGCGGCGAAACCGCCGTTCGTGGAGACCAGTGGCCTATGTTCTTATATGCTGGATGCATATGATCCGAAGACCCATGGAAGGGCTTGCTGCGGAACGAAATGTTGATATGCGTGAGCTCGTTTTGTTGGCGTTAAAGTTCTAAATCCAAGTTTTTTTCAGGGTTTCAAACACGTATTTACATCTCCAAGCTCCGTGGACAAGGAA
>JABBWB010000877.1:0-11995 GCA_016628085.1 Suillus occidentalis
CGTTTCAATGGAGGACACCGACGAACGGGATCATGACATCCAAGGTGTGAACCTTCTCATCGTGTTGTACATAACACTCATAAGTCGCAAGAAAATCCAGTTCTACATGCCCCACGACGCAATCTTGGGCCAGTCCCGAGAAGTTTTGAAGACCTTTTACCTGCTGACGAGGACATCAACCTGTCAGATACTTCTTGTAGTCATGCTATGACCGAAACTCGACATCCACCTCAGCACAGGATTCAAAGAATCCTTCTAACTCTGCGGGATTCTCTTCAGACCGCGTTCAATGCCTTCGGACTCTGTCGACATATCCTAGGCGGCCTTCCTTGAACCTGACAAGTACATCCCAACTTCTCTACTTGCCAAGTCCTGTCCGATGGCTACTGATGGGCATGATGCCGAGAACCTGATACTTCTCCCAAACCACCTCACCCCTTCCCCAATATGACCACCTACCGCCTCGTGACCTGGATGAACTCCGGAAGTCATCATAAGTCAGAGGCTGAGGTATCACGCCTGGTTAAAGATGTGATTCAGGCGGAGGACTTTAACGCTAGGGACCTCGATGGATTTTCTGTGAGGAAGAGCTTGCGTGCATTGGACCATGTCCATGACGAAGGAAAGGGGACTTCCGCTTTCCCCGACGACTGGTTAGAGACGGACATTACTTTGGACATACCTACTAAGTCGAGAGATGACCTGTCCAGGTCGTTTACCGTTCCGGGGTTTCATTATCGACCGCTCCTTGGAGTCATCCGCTCCGTATTTACTGACATCCAAGCTAATGTGTTCCATCTTCTACCTTTCAAGCGACTTTGGAAGGATCCTCTTGATGACGGCCCGGGTCATCAGCGGGTGTTCGATGAGTTGTATACCTCCGACTCCTGGCTCCAGGCTCAGGATGACTTACAGCGGCAGCCAAGAGAACCTGGCTGCACACTAGAGCGTGTTATTGCTGGGCTCATGTTCTTCTCCGATGCGACTCATCTCGCGACCTTCGGAACGGCCAAGGCTTGGCCCCTTTACCTATACTTTGGAAATCTAACCAAGTACGCACGCTCCGCACCCAAATCTGGTGCATGCCATCTTGTTGGATTTCTACCTTCGGTACGTCAACAGTCTCCAGTCCATACGCCTCTCTCACGTTAGATTTGAGCTTCCGGATAGCGTCAAGGACGTCCTCAACAGCTTACCTCGGATATCGAAAACTGGAATGGCCGCCCTTCACACACACTGCCGACGGGACTTGTTTCATGCCTGTTGGAAACACTTACTGGACGCAGACTTTCTTGAAGCATACCGGCATGGAATTGTGCTCCGGTGTCCGGATGGTATACTGAGACGGGTATTTCCACGCATATTCACTTACTCCGCAGATTACCCAGAAAAGTACGTACTTTTTACTTCGTTTTCTCATCTTAACGCAACTCGAGTTTCTAGGGTTTTGATAGCAACAACAAAGGTTATGGGATCTTGCCCTTGTCCGCGTTGCCTCACGCCGAAAGCCTCCTTTGATCTCCTGGGCTTGTTGAAAGATATGCGAGGTCGTGTTAGTAACCTCCGAACTTACTGTCTGGACAGGGTGAAGAGTGCCCGAGGATTCATCTATGGGGAGGGAAACACCGTTGACGGTTCAAAGGTGCAGGCCACTCTGGGAGAAGGGTCATGGGTACCGACGGTGGTGAGTCTTTTTGAATTCAATAACATTAGGTCACTACCTGACTTTCTACCAGAACGCTTTTGCAGAGAAACTGGGAGATCTAGGGTTCGACACCTTTCGCATGCTGGTGGTCGATTTCATGCACGAATGTGAGCTGGGTACCTGGAAGGCCCTGTTCACCCACCTCATCCGTCTACTCTATGCATTTCCTGGTGGCGAGCGCCTGGTCGCGAATCTTGACAACAGGTTCATCCCTCTTGCTTATTCTCCTTACTCATTTGACAAGTGTCGGCTCTTAAAACAGGTTTCGCCATGTTCCGTCATATGGCAATGGAGTTATACGGAATTTTGCAAATAACACTTCAGAAATGAAAAGACTGGCAGCGAGAGACTTTGAGGATATTCTCCAGGTATGTTGCAGCGGTTGAGTGGTGGACGTGCGCTGTTGACATCTAGTATCCCAGTGCGCCATGCCAGTTTTTGAGGGGCTTTTCCCAGAAGGACATGATGCGCTGGTACAATCGCTGTTGTACAGGTTTGCCCTATGGCACGCCCTGGCAAAACTAAGAATTCATTCCGAGACTACATTGTCGGTTTTCGATGAGACCTTCAAGCAACTCTCCCGTCAGCTACGCAAGTTCCGAGACTTTACATGCGCTGCTTTCACTACCTTGGAGTTACCGAAAGAACAGGCCGCTCGAGATCGCAAGGCCGCCCGTGAACGTTCAGGTCTCGACAACCCAGACACTGGGAGCAGCGGCCGAAAGGCCAAGAAATTTAATTTGAGAACTTACAAATTCCACGCCATGGGGGATTATCTACGGTCAATCCAGCTCTTTGGGACCACAGACTCCTTTACCTCGCAAATTGTAGGTGAACGTCTACTCTACTATTGTCTTCTGGTCTCAATTTGATTTCGGGCAGGGAGAGTTGGCGCACAGAGCGTTGAAGGCCTTCTACCCATTAACAAATAAACTAGATACCCCAGCACAACTCGCTAAGCATGAACACCGGCGTCGCGTCCTTCGGCGAGTCGCAGAGTCAGGTCACAGTTTATACGCTAGCAAGCAGATGCTGGTTGACTTGCCTGCAGATTTCAAAGGTCACCACTACATGTCGAAGAACTACAATAATCCAATGCACATATTCGCTTTTCTTCGTGATCACGGTGATGATCCGGCTGTAAAGGTAAGTCGCAGCTTCTCTCGTTGTTCATCTTGTTCATGATAAGGTGTAGGCGTTCATACCGAGACTTAAGGATCATATACTGTATCGTTTGCGAAAGTTAGACATTAGCCATTGCGACCACGTGTTCACAGATGAGGAGCGTAATTCTGTTATAATAGCAGATAGTAGACTATACTCAGTTCAAACTATGCAGGTACGTGATTCGCCTTTTTAGCCTTACTAATTCACTCAGGTTATTTCATCCCAACAGGTCTACTACACGACCTATGACCTTCGACGAGAGTACGATATCGTCAATCCTCGGACACACTGTGATGTCATGGTATTATCCGGGGAAACCAGGCCACGACATCCATATTGGTATGCCCGAGTTCTCGGCATCTATCATGTAGATGCATGGCAGAGCATCAAAACTCCAATGAAACGACACCAAATCGAGGTTCTTTATGTTAGATGGATGGCGCCAATAACAGACCACCAATCAGGCATCAATTGTGCCAGGTTGCCAAAGATTGCTTTCGTTGATGAGTCCGACCAAGACGCCTTTGGCTTTCTCGATCCACGTCAGGTCATCCGAAGTGCACATCTAATTCCAGCTTTTGCTTCTGGGCGTGGAACCGCCTCCCTTCGCTACGGGAAATCTTTTGCTCGTCAGTCTGGTGAATTAGACGACTGGGAAGCATACTACGTTGGAATGTAAGTGCAAACTCTGATCCTGTCATCCTTACTCAAGCTGTAGCTTGCTCAGTTTTGTTGACCGGGATATGTTTATGCGGTATACACCCCATGGAATAGGGCATCCTACAGCCGTGCGGGAGATAATACGAGATATTGCTAACGCAGAACTCATAGACAACGCACCGTCCGAGGAAGACGAGAGCGACTCGGATGAGGGCGATATCGAGCAGTGCGGAGGTGACGACGACGATTCGGATGGAGGTGACGGTGACGATGATAGCGAGGAGTCGAGTGTTGAGGATTCAGATGATCAGGAAATGGCAGATGGTGAAGACGAGGAAGATGATTTTATTTCTTTCTGACTCGGATTTACTACTATTTTCAAAGCTCGTACCTGTTACTTTTCATTTTCAAGCTGGATCACTGCCATCACCTAGTACTCGACCTGCAACAAACCGCTAACTTAGAATGTAGTGCAAGATTTTGTCGCCATGCTGGCCCGGGGGCTTATGATGGTTTTGGACTGCCGCGTCAGATTCGTGCCGCATGGGCCATAGTGCATAGCGTATGAGCTTGTCCGTCAGAATAGAACAAAGTTTGATTCACAAGTGGTACAAGTTTTAGACGAAAAGCAACTAATTAAAGGCAAGTCAAAATCGCGGCGCTCTATGTAGCAGTGCGATCAGCAAGGCCCGCCGAGCCTCCAAGGCTAGAACCAAGATGAGGATGAACGAGGATGATTGGTAACATTGAGCCGAGTGCGACGCCAAGTCACGCCTACTGTGATGGCGCGATGGCGTGATTCTGTTGGGAAGTCTAATGGTATTCCGGATCTGTTGATCAGTGTCGAAGGCAGCTCAAACCAGAAGGTCTTGAATGGCTTCTTACCACCAAAAAAACATGAGGATGAACGGGGATGATTGAAAACATTGAGTCGAGTGCGCTGCCAAGTCATGCCTGATGTGATGGCGCGATGGCGCGATATTGTTAGGAAGTCTAATGGTATTCCGGATCTGTTGGTCGGTGTCAAAGGCAGCTCAAACCAGAAGGTCTTAAATGGCTTCTTACCACCAAAAACCATGAGGATGAACGAGGACGATTGAAAACAATGAGTCGAGTGCGCTGCCAAGTCATGCCTGATGTGATGGCGCGATGGCGCGATATTGTTGGGAAGTCTAATGGTATTCCGGATCTGTTGGTCGGTGTCAAAGGCAGCTCACACTAGAAGGTCTTGAATAGCTTTAGACTACAAAAAATGAGTGAGCATAATATGAAGCATTAAAATGCCTGAGGGGATTGTACTGCCAAGCAATGCCTACTGCGATGGCACGAAACCACAATTTTTGTACGAAGTACCAAACCATTATACCTTTGCTGACGAGTGCCAAAGGTACTTCCCACGAGAAAGGATTGAATGGAGTTATCATTTAAAACATAAATAAAGTAAATTGATAATGCTTAACATAGTTTGCACGAGTATTCCAGGACCCCACATCCGCTGCACTGGAGGAACGTCGCCGCATTGTCAAGGACTGCTCACGTCACCCTGGATCTGCAAGCATACATGACTGTGTATGTAAAACACAGGTTTCTTAGTGTATATATGGGCATGTTGAGGACGAAAAAAATGATATCGTTCTACAGTTCTCACGTGTACCTTATCAAGGACTCATCCGTTTACTGATGTATGATGGATTCCTATACAGTCCCTCATGAGTAAGATCTCTCGCATCCCTTCTTACTATTCTTTTCCTTTGCTTTGATCAATGACACAAACCACTGTGGTGTGCACGTGCCACATTGCTCCTCGCAACTCCTGTGGTTTTCCAGTGCAATACCATTGCCTCGCGCCACGTGCAGAGGTATATAGTCTCTTCCGGGTGAATCGCTAGTCAGCATTCAAATTGACACTGTACACGTGTTTCCTGTATGGTCGTATCCGGGAGATCCTCTCGAAGGTCATTCTACGCAGGACAAGGTGGAGTTTATGACACGCACCACAATGGTGTGTACCGCCGATTGACCAGCGTAACGGGCTAGAACGGGCTGTGTTGTTCAGTTCCCTTCAATTGTTCACTGCTTACACAAAATGATCGATCGATCGGGCTTGCGCAGTTATTAAAATGAAGCATGCGCCCAACTCGGCCTGCTGAATTACACAACCGTGACAAATTGGGGACACACGTTTGCGGACTACACCTTTGCTCTCACGACGTTTACCCTGCACGATGCCCTTCGACGCTTCAAGTCTAGTACGTCAAATTCAAATTCACTGTGAGCAACGAATTCGATTACCGACAGGGATAGAATGCGTGTAAACAGTTACGTTGCGTCTTTTGATTCTCCTCGAGCGATTGAGTAAACCTGACACATGTGCAAAGATTCAGCAAGTAGTGGGCCATATCATCTAAACATTGTTCATTCTTTCCAGACAGCACAGATAATTATATATGTGTGTTGCTCAGAATATCTGACAGTCTCACAAGTATCTCCTGCGACTGTACCCAAGATACCCAGATCCGAAGAATCCAACGAAATAATGCAACATAAATGGTGAACGAAGGCCGAAACATGCTAAACGAAATGTGTTGTAAAATGAAGTGATATCGCTCATTAAACCCTGCTGTAGCTAAAACACTACAGAGACTACGACACCGTCCTGATTATCAAGGAGAATGTCTGGAGCTACGGCCAAAAACTGTAAGACATCGTTCCGCGAATTCAATAACCATCCCCACTTACGTGTATATGTGCATGGAACATTGTGCATCGTGTTCATGCAATGATGCAGTAACAACCTCCGTAACTTGACTGCGACTCCTCCTCAACTGGTGTCGACGATGCAGGACTCCTCTCGTCATCAGCCTTTGCAGCGGACAGCGTGACGAGGATGTTTGGGAATGAGTCCATTGTTCTTTGGGAGATGAGGATGTGCTTTTACGAGTAGTCGAAGTGTGGTATGAGGTATGGCAGTTAAATAAACTGCTGGAGGACGTCAATCAAATGTTGGTTGAGCTGATGAACATCGCATTTTGGAGGCACTTATATACCATTGTACTTTAATAATTTCACCGTTGAGAGAACTTTGTAAAATCCCGTATGTTCCGTCCTAATTGTCACGAAAATATCGCCGTCTGACTGAGACTTTCCACACGTCCGCCGCCATTGGAGATTTACATCGACACAGACAATAGGCTGGTGCCAGTGAGCAATAGCGAATGTATATGAGATATTACTATATCGTGTGACGATTCTGATGGGTAGGGGTGGGGCATGACAATAAGGTCATACAAATTAGGCAACTGTAGTATTCATTGCAATAGTCAACCCTATTGGGTGGATGACGAATTTTATTTCTACGTACCTTTTGACTTGCCATACCGTCGGCAGAAGTCTATTGTTCGCCGAGATTGGTCGACCGGGTTCTTGACCAGGGGGCGTGAACTTCTGTGGCGTTTCTGTGCTCCGATTGAGATGAATTTGATCCAGCGAGCCTGGGTCACCTCGGAGTCATATCCATCCATGGCGCACCAGTCATATATAAACATCGTGGTATCCCCGATCATATGATGTGCCACCAGGCTGCACCACGATTATCCCGAACCCTACGAAACCTGTGCAACCAAAAGAGGCTCACAATGTCATGAAATGCATTCCATTTACTGGATGAAACAATACGCGTAGCACATATTCGAGTAGGGATGTTGAACATGTCTACCCGACGTCGGCAATGCCATTCAGAAGCCTGAGTCGCAGGTCACTGCCAAGCTATAGATAGTAGGTTCATAGCATGCTTCATGGCATGCCTGATTGCCGTCCTGAGTCCAGAGTCCAGATTCGGTGTGTCACATTCGACGGCTATTATGGTCAGGACCAGACAGAATAGATCAGTCAAGGGTATGTAGGGGTAGAATCTCCCACACAAAATGTCACGGTATTTGTCCACGATCAAAAGAAGGCACGAAGTCTTAAAGAACACCGAATTCCATTCTACGTGCGATGGTACGGAGACACTTGTACATTGTCGTTAATGCTTTGTCATGGAATACCTAGTGGGGGGGAAAGAATTTAGATGCAACGCATATTAGATGAATGTATCATCGTACGGCACTTGAAATTATATGTGCCGTGCAAGATTAAGAGAAGCAGGGGATCTATGGGTAAGGACAGAAAAATGTAAGGAGTGTAGGTAGCATGGGGCATTCGTGGCAGAAGACACTGATTCCAATATTGAATTCGGGAATGAGGGTATGATTGAATAAAGGGTAGAGGGAGTGTGGCCATGGCACTATGGCACCATGCATCGTTGCTAGTTATGTTTTAAATGGATGCATCTAGCCGTCGGACTCGGGCCGCACGGCTATTGTGTTATCATTGTCAACGTGCTTGGAAATTTTCTTGTCTCCAACAATCCCAACACCGTAAAGGAAAATCGCAGCCAGCAGCGCAGCTATTCACCGTGACCATACAAAATCGTCAACAAGGCATTCTCAACCCAGGCCAAATTCGCGGTACTCACCCAAAAGCACAAATGAAGCGCAGGTCCACTGAGCGGATCTATATCCCTTGAGCTGTGCGGAACGGGGCGCGTTGCTGCCAGTAGAGTTGACAGTGACGCCAGCGTTAGCAGATTCGTTCGCAACCACGACATTGAACACAAGCGTAGATACCGCAAGTCCAACTGCGCCGCCGAGCTATCCCAGAAAATAACTTTAGAACAGGTCAGTATCAGTTCATTTAATATTGCTTGCCTGTGTCATAGTTTGGAACAGAGCCCCTGCCACGCTGCGCTCGTGTGGAGGCGCAATTTTGGCAATGAAAATTGTACCAGAAGCGTATACAAAATCAGCGCCGAACACGACAACAATTGTAGCCGGGAAGCCAGACACCCAATACGATGCGGTTGTATCGATCACCGCAAACATGATGGCAGCAGATGCTGTCAATAGCGTTCCGCTGACTGGGCGACAGGTCAGCCTCACGTGTTATAGTATTCCTCACACAGGGCCGTACCTGCAAAGACAACCAAAGGCAATTTGCCAACAGACATTGCGACGAAAACGTTGCACAAACAGCCGACAATGAACAATGGAATGAACCGGAGCATCGTTTGCATGGGTGTGAGTAAAAGGTAGTTCTGATAGTACAGCTTGGGCGGGGCATAATCAACGTCGTCGTTCTTCAGGGCAGCGGAACATGAGCGTACCTGAACCCAAAAACTCCAGCTAGTGAAAGCACACCAATTCAAGAGTGCAATGACGAGAATAACAGCCATCCGGCCCTTTGCTCGCGTCCAAAGCGAGAGCTTCATCAATGGCGGTGGTGTCCATGCGGACGGTGTTCTTGATGGATCGTCCATAGATTGTTCCAGGTATCGCTCCCACAGCAGGAACAGCGAAACCATGATGATCCCAACGATCAAAAGGATAATAATGTCTGTAAATTTTCATGCAATTCAGCAATGCGTGACACAAAAGAAGTCTCTTACAAGGAGTTTTCCAGCCTTGGGAGGCAACTTCTCCTTGACCAAGTACAAATACAATCAGCACCAAACCAACGGTGACGAGAGAAGCACCGATCCAGTCGACAGCTTCCGTCGCGGTGACATCTGCATCGAATGAGATCATACCGGAAATACCCGTCAGTGTAGACATCACTGCAATCAAATAGAATGAGGAGCGCCAATGCGTCCTTTATGTGAACATCAAAAATTCAGCATCAAGTATGAACACCCCATGACGCACGAGGATAATTGTGTAAGGACACCGCCAATGATCATACCGAAAGCGCCACCGACAGGAGCACCCGCTGCAAATGTTGCGAAAGCTATTGAACGCATTCTAGAGGGAGGGAATGCGTGCGCCAGTATACCGAGCTGACGAATTCCATGAGAATTCCGGTTTGAAAATGTACGAAATACTCACTGCGGACGGTATTGTAGCGGCACCCCCGATGCCTTGGAAGGCACGTAAAATAACGAGGGTGATACCATCTGCGATAACGGTGTAAATGGAGGGAAGTGATCGACAGGTGGGTGGCACTCACCCTGTGCAAAGCCACCACCGAGAGAAAATACGACTTGACAGAGAGTACCGATCATGAACGCCTTTTTCCGACCATATATGTCCGCCAATCTGCCGAAGAACAAGAGAAGGCAGCCCTGAGTGGGAAGTCAGCCGGGCCGCAGGAAGTTGAAGAGAAACAATGACGCACCGAACTGAGCGAATAGGCAGATACTAGCCACTGGAGTTGTTCTTCCTTGAAATGTAGATCTCTTTCGATAGTTGGAAGCGCGATTGAAACAGAACTTGTGCTAGCGATCTGTGGTTGATAACGAATAGCAAGCTGTCGTGAAAATATCACATGCTATGATTACGGTGGGGACATACGTTGACCACCATCGCAGCGGTGCAGGTCACGATGATACAGATAGAGCGCCACAAACTGCGCTGTGCGTTATTGTGCTTCGCCTTCTCGAGGTTAAGATCTTGACAGACTGGCGAACGATTAGACTCCTTGGACATTATTTCTTGTTTCCTAGAAATTTGATAATGCGAGGCTCGAGGGAGGCTGATCATGAGCCGAGTATATAACTGAGCTCTAATATTTTTGGCAGGACCCGGGAGTTTTCAAGCCAGCTGAACTCGCAAAACTGGGTCTGCCTGGCCCACGGCAAAACCCCGACACGTTGAACAACGGTTGAACGTTCAAGCTCAAGTGCAAGTCGTGGGAAGCTAAGCTCCTTCGAGTTTCATGGTCAGGTGGTGTAATTGTGGAGCTGAAGAGTGTGGTACATACCAACTGGCTTGACTCCAAGTCTACATTGGAGGTCGACCGCAAAGTCTTAATAGAGGCTCGGAGAGTGCGGCACAATGGCACACTAGTACTTGATTCAATCTGAAGGTGTACTAGCGTTGACGTTAGTCAACACAGATGGTAACGGTATGGCATTAGGAAATTCAGTGTGGTACATGATGGGATCCAATTGTAGACCCTCCGGATCCGAGTCGTTGTTGCTAATAATTTGCAGCTATGTTTAATTGACGCCGTCATATAATATGTCCGGGACGTCACGAATGCTGGCATATTTCCACGTCTCCGAGTCGCCTGGTTTGAGTGCACAGAGTCGACCTGGTCAGTCGACATGGATGTTCATAATTGACCAGGTTATTTCCTCAAACAACATCTATTGTTTTCTATTTTTCGATCTGCACATATATACCTGCTTCAAGTGCTTCAAGTTCTGCGTTGAGCGGGAGGTCGAGCTTGTGAAAACCGCAAGGTTCCCACGATCCGATTCCGTCTATTACCGTCAGTTACCGCAACACACTTTTCCGCCTCCACTCCATAATGTCCGCTCGCGTTGGGCTTAGTTCTGTTACAAGGAGGGTGGCTTTCGCCCCAATTATTGGTGAGTGTATTACAATCCTACAAAGTGGTCTAATCACATGCTTGATCCAGGGAGAAACCAAATCGCTTTGCGTACCGTAATTCCCAAGCGGTAAGGATGCCTCTTGTGATTTTGAATTGTCATTTCTGAATGCTCTTTAGTGGTGTGCAGATACAGTCTCTGCCTTCATCAGCTTCGGAAGAAATCTTGAATGCTCAGCGTCTTAAACGCCCGTCCAGCCCTCATTTCACAATCTACCAGCCCCAGCTGACATGGCTTAGCTCGATTGCGAACCGTGCGACTGGCGGTGCACTCAGTGCGCGTATGTCTCCATTCCTCACGAATGACTGAAATATGTCGTAACTGTGATATTATCCAGTCCTATACGGTTTTTCTTTGGCATACCTGGTCGCTCCAGGCACTTTCGACAGTGTTCACATCGTCGAGTTCGTTGCTGGGCTGCCAGACTACGTGAAGTACAACGGCAAGCTTATCCTGGCCGCACCCTTCACTTTCCACTTCTGGAATGGTCTGCGACACTTGAGCTGGGACACGGGTAAATGTACGTCGCCTATGTCTTGTTTCGTTGATGACTACTCACGTAGCTATCAAAGTTTTGAGTCTCAAGGGTGCATATAGGGCTGGGTATGCTGTTTTAGGGGCCACGGCTGTATCTACAGTCGCGTTGGTTTTGATGTAAAAGTGTACAGAAGGTCACTCAAAATCGTGTATTGGTCGTGTGTATCCGTTTCATTGAGTCAGGTTCTGAGGCCGCCAGTCAATTGCGCATCATATCATACTCACGTCCATTAGCCTCGTGTTTTGACTGTCTTATCTCGTTTCAGCTAGTGGCGAGGTCACTTGATCTTCCAGGTTCGCACGTCGCGCTCAAGAAGACAGCATGGCCGAAATCTTGAGAACATATTTGTCAAGTGGTTGCAGTATTGCATGCCTTGGTAGTTTGCCAAGCACATTCCAGACTGAACTTGAAAGTATGCACTTGCCATTAACTGAGAGCGAATGCATGATAGTAGGTGAGAATCTCGGCTTACGCTGTTCCGCTTTGACGTTACTAT
>JABBWB010000878.1:0-11992 GCA_016628085.1 Suillus occidentalis
GAATGAGACTGAGTTGACCCAATTAGTGTGCCCCTCTAAGGGCTCACCGATTGGCCGTCCTGTCACTGCATCCCACAGCCTGACTGTCTGATCATATGAACCAGAAACGATGCGAGTCCCATCCATCGAGAACGAGACTGATCTGACCCAATCAGTGTGTCCCTCCAAGGGCTCACCAACTGGCTGCCTCGTTCCTACATCCCACAGCCGGATAGTCTTATCGGATGAACCAGAAACAATGCGAGTCCCATCCGGAGAGAACGAGATTGAATTAACCTCATCAGTGTGCCCCAGCAAGGGCTCACCGACTGGCTGCCGCGTTACTGCATCCCACAGCCGGATAGTCTTATCCCTAGAACCAGTTGCGATGCGAGTTCCATTCAATGAGAACGAGACTGACGTAACCTGACGATTGTGTCCTCGCAAGGGCTCACCAACTGGCTGCCCCGTTCCTGCATCCCACAGCCGGACAGTATTATCGTCCGAACCAGAAACTAGGCGAGTCCCATCCGGCGAGAACGAAACCGAGTTAACTTTACCAGTGTGCCCGCGGCCCCGTCCCTGCATTCCACAGCCGGACAGTCCAATCCGCAGAACAAGTTGCGATGCAAGTCCCATCCGGAGAGAACGATATCGAGCTAACCACTTCAGTGTGCCCAAGTAAGGGCTCACTAACTGGCTGCCCTGTCGCTGCATCCAACAGTCGGACAGTGCCATCCCAAGAACCAATCGCGAAGCGAGTCCCATCCGGTGATAAAGATACTGTGGAAATAGAATTGGCAAGCCCTCGCAAGGGCTCATCGACTGGCTGCCCTGTGACTGCACCCCACAGTCGGATAGTGCGATCCCAAGAACCAGTCGTGATGCGAGTCCCATCCGGAGAAAATGAGACTGAGTAGACCCGACCAGTGTGCCCCAGCAAGGGCTCACCGACTGGTTGCCCTGTTACTGCATCCCACAACCGCACAGTCCCGTCGTCCGAACCTGTCACGATGCGACTTCCGTCCGGCGAGAACGAAACCGACCTAATCCAATCAGTGTGCCCCTTCAAGGGCTTATAGACAGGCCTCCCCATCACTGCATCCCACAGCCGGACAGTGTAATCGTATGAACCAGATGCAATGCGAGTCCCATCTGGAGAGAACGAGACTGATTCGACTGAACCAATGTGCCCCTCCAAGGGCTCACCGGCTGGCCGTCCTGTTGCTACTTCCCACAGCCGGACAGTCTTATCATGTGAACCAGAAACGATGCGAGTCTCATCTGGCAAGAAAGACACTGAGTTAACCCCAGAAGTGTGCCCTCGTAAGGGTTCGCCAATTGGTTGCCGCGTAACTGCATCCCACAGTCGAAGTGTATGATCACCTGAACCTGTCACAATGCGAGTTCCGCTCGGCGAGAACGCGACTGAGTTGACCCACGCAGTATGCTCCAATAAGGGTTCACCGATGGGCTGCCGTGTTGCTACATCCCACAGCCAGACAGTCTTATCAAATGAGCCAGATACGATGCGTGTCCCATCCGGCGAGAATGATACTGAGGTAACTGGCTCAGCGTGCCCCAGCAAGGGCTCGCCTACTGGTTGCCCGGTCGCTGCATCCCACAGTCGCACAGTGCAATCAACTGATCCAGTTGCAATGCAAGTCCCATCGGGCGAGAATGAAACTGAGTTAACCCCTTCAGTGTGTCCACTGATAACAGTCTGGATGGCTGTCCAGTTGATATCACGTCCAGATGCCACACGAAGACGGTTCGGGAACCGCGCAGAAAACGTATTGGATAGTGCGAAGTTGACGGGAGAGAACGGCAGTGCTGATACATAGAGATGAGGTGTGCTGTGCAAAATGAGGACGCCGAAGAGTTGGATAAATCTCTGCACGTCCATTGCAGCGGACGAGGCAATTTCATATCCGATGTGACCCTACAATTGCGATTGTGCACGAGTGAGTATGGAATTCGACGCTCGATGATTATGCGCTCACCTTCAACTACTTAGCAATAAGCGGAAGGGCGGGGACCGCACCGCTGAGCGCATTGATAAGGCCGAGTACCTCGAGCCAGAAGAACAGTCGCTCATGGCCGAAGAATGATTTTATTTCGTCGACAAGTTCTGGATCGAAGTCAGTTGTTTGTATGTGGGCAGGCCAAAATCGGCAGGCATAGGATAAGTGTGGGGAGATGCATTTTTCAACTCGTTTTTGCAGCCCGGGATCTTCGGAATCGGGGAGATACGATGATTTTAAATCACAAATATTGAAGGAAAGTTCCTGTTGCATCACTCGAAGTGATGCGAAAGCAAGGTCTCGTTGTACTTTCGGCACGTCAACGAAAAATTCTTTACTGCATTCACGGTCCGTAAGGAAATAGGAAATCGCGGAAGGAGGCATGAAGGGGTCGGATAGGGGTGGGTGAGTCGGTAGTGCCGCTGAGGAGGGGACCTAGGCCTTTTACTACAACCTCCACTTCGCAACGATCGCGTTGGTCCGGAAAGTGGCGCCTCATGGTGTTCAGGGAACCTAAACGAGTGGGTTCAGCTGTACCCAGAATTCGACCCATCACTGATTGAAAGCTTGCAAACGCCGTTGAACGCCGTATCTGCGAATGCTGGAAACTCGTAGACGTGGGGTTATGCATAATCTGTGTCAATATGAGGCGATACATGTCATACAACAGCATGCTTCTTCTGGCAGGATCACGTGACACGACATCGTTGAAGCAATCGATTGGTGAGGATCCGAGCATTGGCTCTTTGATGTATCTGCAGACAAGACGCGCCCACTCGAAAAGTCCGTCAGCTTTTTCAGCAAGAATTGCAAATTCACTGTGCCCGACATGCGCTACCCCTTCCAGCTCCTTCGATACCTAAGTGCGGATGTCGCGCTCTGTGGTGGCTGGTGAGATGTCGTCCATGTACATCCGTCGAATATGCTGAGCACCTGAAAGCTCAGTTTCGATGTCGCGAAGTGGGCGAGAAGTGATGATGATCCGGTAGTTAGCTGGGAGTTCAGTAATTCGTTGAACACCTAGTTTACCCGCAAGAATTTTGAGAAGGCGGGGGCGTGTCTCGGCTCCACCGCTCTCGTCCAGTGCGTCTATCAAGATGACGACAGGTCTTACAATTGACACTGACGGCTTCCCCAGTGGCTTCATGAGAAGCTTGTCCCACTGCTGGACGATATCCGCTGTAGTCTTGAGTGAACTCGCATCTTTAACTGCCTCTGCCAATGCTCGTCTCATCTCCGGATCACGGTTGGCCAGGTCGCGCGCAATGGTAGAAAAAATCTTTTCATGACGCCGGCCGGCATCTCGTTGGTGATCAAAGCAGTAACATGAACCGAGCCCTCACACGTCGTTAAACCAGTTAGCAATTGTGTGTGCGATGGCCGACTTGCCCTTGCCTGCAGGGCCAGATAGCCAGAGTACACGTTGAACATCATTTCCTGTGCTGTTGACCCAATCCATGATCTCGGATATGATTTCCGTGCGCGTCCCTGGTAGGCACTGTTTCCCAGTATCTAGTCCCGCGCCCTCTGCATACGTCATACCGCTGAGGTCCAGTGTTTCGCCTAAAGACGTATGAATAGATTTCGAGCCAGAAGGACGTGCAACCCTTGCCTGTACGGTGGACGAATATCTCTACATCACGGGCAACTTGGTCCCGGAAGCTTTGCATGAGCTCATCCAACACGTCGATGTACTTTGGAGTCGTATTGTCTGTTTCCGAGATGATATTTTTCCCGAGTCTAAGCCCTATGATAACAATAGATGAGCGAATGAACAATAATTCATGGCTTCCTCACAAAAGTTTTTGGTCGCGGAGTAATCTTTGATGAACTGAGAGCACTCTAGAGTCTGCTGGACTATTCGTCCGATGATACTCTGCATCGACGGAATTTCGCCAAGAGTTGTATCTTGCATCATAAAGCTGTAAACTTGACCTAACTTCTCGAGAAGTCGGAATGTTGCTTGGTCACGATCTGTTTGAGCGAGACGTATCTGCAGGTGACCACTGAGCAGAGGATATAACTGGGAGTGAAACAATACGTACTTTGCATGCATAAGACAGTAGGCCCAGTGCAATCTTTGCATATGGATGTACCTATGCAACAATATTAATTCGGTTCCGACAGAGAGGATTGGCCAATACATCAGCGAGCGACCCGATAACACCGTCGAATACCCTGAGGGATTGAAGATATGTGTCCTCGACACTATATGCAGCCTCGAGATCCGCTTGTGCATCTTGGGCGGTGGATGCTGCAGATATCAAAGGCGTCGAAAGTAGATTTATGCCCCCGGCAGCATCTTTAGCTTCTCGAAGTGCCGACTGGGGATCAGCAAATTGTTTCACGCCTGAAGAGGTATCCTGTGCAGCCAACAGAATTTATGGTCCAGGAGAGTGCATGAACTAAGAGGTGTCTTACCTCGACATTGGGAATCGATGAGACATCTTCATGATCGTCGTTTGGGAGAATATGATCGCGACTGCGTGACTCAGAGTTCGAGCGCTTGTGAATGATCTCAGCCTAATACCAATACACCCCGGTATCTTGACTTACAGAAATCTTCGTCGTTAAACCGTCTTTACCCTTCGTCAAAAACCGACGAACTTTGCTTCGTGGTTGGACCTGGACAGATGGGGCATCAGAGTCAGCGTTTGAGAGTGTGATAGATAAGCGATGGACATAAGCAACGCACCGAGCGTCCGCGGGTAACTGGACTCGAATCCCTCGATTGATTGCTGTTGTTCATGGTGAATGATTGAGGATTAGCCTGAGCGCAGTGAGCAACAAGAGTGGATGACAAAAAATAATAACAGGCTGTACCAGCCTCGAGGCAATGTTTATTTGACTCGGAGTTTGGACATGTATCGGGATTCGGGACGCGTGCACCGTCATGCATTGCAATTATGGCTCGTCGAGTGCAATTTATAAATGGTCACGACTCCTCGCACGCATCGCCCTTCAAATTGGTCCAACTTGAAGCACATCCATGAGTTTGGTATGTAGTGCAACTTCCTTCCTTCTTTCGACCTGACTACAGTTTATAAGACTCCTTACCTGAGTCCACCAGAAGCACCGCCACTCAGAGAGCGCTCACCCTACCCAAGCACGTGTTCGTCATGGTCGTAGCCGCCTAGCTCAGCGTCTATCACCATTTTCCTCTGTCTACTCACCTCAGACTCTTCCCAATCTCGATATAACTTCCTCATGTCACAAGCATCAAGCGCCAACGGCGCCGAGGATCAGCACACCCACAACGATGAGCAGTCTCCTCTGCAGAATGATACCGTACTAGTACCCATCGAGGAGTAAGTCGTCGTAGCTCCCTAGAATCTTCCACCCATCTAACAGCAAAACAGGGAGAAAATGAATGATGGACCTCCGGCGGAGCTACCACCAGGGATGTAAGTGATACTTCTGCGCTACTCCTTACCAGAATGCCGCAGCTTGAATGCTAGACCTTTACAACCGTCGGGACCTCACGTGCAGGAAAGTACCAGGGTTGCACCAGTCGGCGATATAGCTCCGTAAGTTCTTGTCAATAATGATGCCGAATATTCTCCTGAATTGTTTCAGCGAGGCGGAAAAGGTCGTGACGGAGGAGGACCAGCCAACTCTAAGCGACTTGTGAGTGGAAATCAAGCCGAGCATCCGCAGCTGACGAGATCATACATGTAGGGCAGGTATCATGAAGCAAGTATTGGATGTTCTCCAGGACTCGACGATTGCGTCAAAGAGCGGCAAGGACGCTCGCTCTCGTTTCTGGGGGGTGTACAAGAGAGTCGCAGAGGAACACGACAGCGAGTTCCTCGAGCGATACACCAGCGACATGGACATTGTTTTGGTCTTCGTGCGTTTTACTTATCTTTGACTCCTTTTGAGACTGATGTTGGATCAGTCTGGACTTTTCTCTGCCGTCAGCACATCTTTTATCGTAGCGATGGAGTCTAATCTCAGTTTCGATCCGAGCGACACTACGAATGCGCTTCTTGCGCAACTCGTACAGATCGGACTCGGAAACCTGGCTACAGCGAGCTCTGCGCCTGTACCGCTTGCATCTACGTGGTCGCCGCCCACGATGACCATATGGATCCAAATCATCGCATACGCAAGCTTGTCCATGAGCTTGCTCGCTGCATTCGGGGCCGTGCTGGGCAAGCAATGGCTCGGGTACTACAAGTCCAATCGATATGGCCGCGGTTCACAAGAGGAACGAGGGAAGCGCAGGCAAGAGATGTTCGACGGCATTGTCACATGGTATTTTGATGCTGTCGTGCAATCTTTTCCGGTCTTACTTCAGATCTCCCTTCTTCTCTTTGGGATAGCCCTTGGCGCCAATATATGGACCGAGCAGCCGAGCATTGCCTGGGTCATCATTGCAACAACGGTCTTTGGATTTCTGTTTTATTCGCTTACTGTGATGGCATGTTTGATATCTCCCTCCTGCCCATTTCAAACACCAATATCGACGATATTGCGCATGTTGAAAATCGACAGTAAGATCATCTGGTGAAATATGGTGGTCTTTCAGCCTGAATCAACATTGCAGGAGTCCTACGCCTTGTACTCAAGCCAGTGTTTATTCTTCTCCAGCGGCTCACGTCAGTCTACAGTGAGCTATTTTTGTTCATCTGTATGCGTGTTTTGACTGTTTCTCGTCAGATGTACTGCAGCGCCTGCTCGGCATCGTCAAACGGAGATGGAACCGATCTGCCGAATCACTGAGAGGTGATGTTCTTATTTACTATCACGCATTATACCCAGTGCTCATTTCGTTCCCCAGTTTCTGTATGCACGGCCGGCGCATTCGCCTGGCGATCTCTTCAGCCCTTATTCACTACACTTCGTAAAGGGCTGCATTATTTTATTCAACATTCTCCAAAAAGGGTCGTGGACTCGGAAGCACAATCGCCCGACCAGGATACAGATGTTTTGGCGGAGAATGGATGCACGCTCGCCCTGGGCTTCCCCGACAAATCCACGAGCAATCTTGAAGCACCTAGCGTCAAGTGGCTGCTTGAGACATCTACGGATCCTGAAGTGTTTCTCGCAGCTGCCAGCCTTGTTCCGCAGGTCGATTGGCCCCTGGATCTTGAAGTCTCAGACCTGCTTCATCAGCTCTATGATGTTTTAATGAGTTGCGTGGGCTTTCACGGGCAAATTGTACCGTCGTTGGAGGAGAAGGCCTCGGCTTGTACAATGGCTTTGAGTCATCTATACTGTGGCCGCGTTCTTCAGGCACATTCTGGTCATGGTGAATTCCTTGGCCATGGGAGAGGGGACTACCAGGTGTTTCTTCAGATTGAGCTGTGGGGCATGGGTGAAGACAATGCCAGGGTGCTTGCCACAGCTATGAAACTTGGTCTTCCGGATGATGGCAATGAAGGATTATTACCGTGGTTTCCTTCGCATTTGTATGATTTATAGGGTCAAAACAGAAATAGGTTTCAAACTTGTAAAAAAATATCTTCTTTTGGGCTGGTACATTTCATAGAGGGTACTTCCAGGAATGATATGAGCCAAGAATTAAGAAAAACGGCGGTTCGGTTATGGAGATATGGTCGAAATACTGGTATTTTGGCCCACCCACCATATGACACCAAGGATGACCTCGGGATGCTCTGGGACCATTCCCAATCAATTCCTACAGTTGAAAAACCCTAGGACAGGTCCCCACACTACCGGGTTTGAGTCAAATTGCGTCACAGCCACATATGGTGGGGAGGGGGGGGGAGGGGGACCCTGCATATCTCAGGAACATGACTTCTTCTGGCAAATCGGGCTCACCCATCATGTTCAGAGGGTTCAATAACCTCAGAAACAAGTCCTACATCATCACCTGCAAGTCATATGAAGGCTGTAAAAATCGATGTGTAGAGGGGGGTAGCATGGCCTTGGTGATCAACTTGGGAATTTGATTGCTTCGTGCAAATCTGGCTTGACCATCGTCTTCAGAATGCTCAATAACCTCACAAACAAGCCCTGCATCAACCTATGCAGGTCATATGAAGGCTGTAAAAATCGATGTATAGGGGGGGCAGCATCACCTAGGTGGTCAACTTTGCAACATGATTGATTTGGGCAAATCTGGCTTGACCATCCTTTTCAGAATGTCAAATAACACCAGAAACGAGTCCTATATCTTGCCATGGAAGCCACATGAAGGCTGTAAAAATCGATCTGTGGGGGAGGGGGGGCCAGCATGACCTGGGTGGCCAACTTTTCAACCTTATCTTTTTTTGCAAATCTGGCTCAACCATCCTTTTCAGAGCATTCAATAACCTCAAAATCGAGTCCTACATCAACCCCAGCGAGTGTTATGAAGGCTGCAAAGATCTTGGGAGGGTGAGGTAGTGGCACTGCTTACATAAGCAGGAATGCGGTCCTCTTACAAGCCCTCAGGGGGCCTGGTCATCACCCAATGCCACTGTGGTGCAGCAGCAAAGACATCTTGCTGCTTTTTTCCAATGTTCCCAGGTTGAGATCCTACATTGGCCATATAAAACACCAAAACTGCGAATGTGGAGGGTAGTTGGAGAAATGCACAGCAGGGACCAAGCTGTGACACTCTGTAACCATGTCTGTTTTTGTGTTCCACACATCTCACTCGACCAGGTTCCTGCCAGACATAAGACATCAAGTCCTGCATCAACCCCAGTGTATCATAACGAAGGCTGCAAAAATCGATTTTGGACCTGCTTACATAAGCAAAAGTGCGCCCATCTCAGAGTGATTCCTCACTCTAGGATCACTCCCAACTGATTCCCAAAGTTGCTCATCCATGGGTGAATTTCAGAGAGGCTTCCTTGACTCGGTAGCTGTCCTTAGGTCGAGTCATACCTCCCATTCATACCACTACCTATGATGTAGTAGGTATGGATGGAGTTGAGTGTCCTCCATGGGTCGTACTCCAGCCCTAGAAAGGTACAGTCAAGTCCAACACACAGGATCAGATCAAAATATCCTGTTGGGTCGCATCAGAAGAAGACAAGGTAATAGTAGATTCATCATGCTTACTACTAGTAAGTACTAACATGTCCCCATGAGAAATTTGATATTAGGGGGAAACTTTCCACACCAGAATACCCAGGCATGACAGCCTCCACTCCAGTGGATGGAGTCAAATGCCCTCCATGGGTCGTGCTCCTGCCCTGGAAAGGCACAATCAAATTTGACTGTGTTTCCTGCCAATATGGCACACCCCCACCAGCAGGTTTCTGCCAAGTTGTGCAGATGATCTCACCAGAGATCACAGTAAGTCCTGAATGCAAGATAAGTCGGCCAACCCTTGCCTCACCCACTTCTCCCCTACATTTGGGGGAAGTAAGTTGAGGGGAGGTCATGGGTGCCCACAGTAAGAAAGGAGTTCTTTGAGAGAGAGTTGATAGGGAGGATGAGCGCTTTTCAAATCCAGGCTTTGTTAGTCAAGCTTGGAGAGATGATTTGAGCTTCACCTCTAGCCATACCTGAGCAGTATGGCCAGATATATTAGCAAAAATGGAGAAACCACTTCTCAATACAGAGAGGCGTTACGTCTGTGCTTCCCCTACAGTCTAGATTCCCCACTCTTCACCAGGCCTGAGGACTGCATCCTTGATAACAGTGGCTACACTTTTGTATACACAACTTCGCATTTTGCACCTACAAACTTCCCTTCTGGGTGTCACTCCTTATGGGAGTCACCAGGCTAATGGTAGGGCCCATATGAGTTGTGTGTTTTCGCATTATATATAGATATTGTAAATTGGTTAGGGTGATTATATGGTTATGTTAACCCCCAAGGCCCCAGATGAAAACAGTGCAGGTATCCGAACCAAATTCATCTACAGATCACCAACAAAAACAGTAAGATATAGAGTACAATAACCCTATAAACAACAGATATGTCCTACAAAATGTTGATATTTTACCATGGTCCGCACATAAGCCAACTTACCAGCGCGGACCAGTAAAGAACAATATATATATATGTAGGTCCGCCGATGAGCCAACTTACCAGTGCGGACCATTAAACAAAATATTAATATTAGTTGATACAATTGACATTGTATATACTGAGACACATTTACATGTACACTGGTCCGCCGATAAGCCAACTTACCAGCGCGGACCATTAAACAAAATATTAGTTGATACAGTTGACATTGTATATACTGAGACACATTTACATGTAGACTGGTCCGCCGATAAGCCAATTAACCAGCGCGGACCAGTAAAGAACAATATATATATGTAGGTCCGCCGATAAGCCAACTTACCAGCGCGGACCAGTAAAGAACAATATATATATATGTAGGTCCGCCGATAAGCCAACTTACCAGTGCGGACCATTAAACAAAATATTGGTTGATACAGTTGACATTGTATATACTGAGACACGCATTTACATGCATCATGGTCCGCAGATAAGCCAATTGACCAGCGCGGACCAGTAAAGAACAATATATATGTAGGTCCGCAGATAAGCCAACTTACCAGCGCGGACCATTAAACAAAATATTGGTTGATACAGTTGACATTGTATATACTGAGACACGCATTTACATGCATCATGGTCCGCAGATAAGCCAATTGACCAGCGCGGACCAGTAAAGAACAATATATATGTGTAGGTCTGCAGATAAGCCAACTAACCAGCGCGGACAAAGTGTAATGACGGTATCAATAAGATATCATGTGGTAGTAGCACGTGATGCTCGCGGACATGTATATGGGCCATGAGGCAAGGGTGTGCGCGGAAGGGCAGAGGGGAGTAGGCAAATAATAAGTACCTCATCCATAACAATCAATTGTGTCTTCCCCCCATCAGAACGACGTTCCTTCACAACGAAAGCTGAAGCAAGATGGCGCCGAAGAAATCTAAAGGTGGAGGAAAGAGGGCAAGAGAAGTGAGTGTTAATAATGAAAGAAGTCGAAGCCAGTACTCACTGATGACGTTTTTGCGTGAATTTGAATAGGATGACGGGGCATCCGTCCTACACATGAATAATCGCCCGATCGAAGCAGTGCCTCCGAAGATGGACGTTGCAAAGGAGACGCAGAAGCTGGACGCCATGGTGGCGAAATGTAAGATCGGAGTGGCATGGGTGGATCTTTTGAACGTCGCCAAACGTTTGAAGTTCGGCGTATACAACGATCGACCTGAAAATGAAGCTGAGACGAACAAATTAGTCGGGTGCTTCCAATCAAACGGAATCGTTTCTATGAAAGATGTCGCAGCCATTCCGCTGATCATGAAACGGTCGCGTATTACGAACCTCGACTCATTGAAACCAAACTTCGACGAACCTGAAGAGATTGTGGAACTCGAGATCGAGGACGGAGAAGGCATCGTTGTTGCATCGGGACAACATCGTCTTGCGGCCCTCAAAAAATACAAGCATGTGTTGTTAGATGAGTACTCCTCGTTCGAAAAGAAACGACAGAAGATACGCGCCTTGAAGAATGTAAATCAGGAACACGTCACGGCGTTCAATGAATGTCATGAAGAGATGGGGAGGGTGAAAGGACTGTTGGACGAGATCGGGAAGTGGGCTGTGATAATCTACGACGAAGGTAAGTACAAGGTCCACGCTAGCTCACCTGAGCCACGGCGGACGCAATGATCGTTTGATGAACGAGACCCACCGTGATGGACATACAGGTCCGCACTGGTCGATTGGCCTATGTGTGGACGTGGGGACTCGATGTTAGAATCGAGATGGACTGTGATGGACATGCAGGTCCGCGCTGGTCGATTGGCCTATGTGCGGACCTGGGGACTCGATGGTAGAATCGAGATGGACCGTGATGGACATGCAGGTCCGCGCTGGTCGATTGGCCTATGTGCGGACCTGGGGACTCGATGGTAGAATCGAGATGGACCGTGATGGACATGCAGGTCCGCACTGGTCTATTGGCCTATGTGCGGACCTGGGGACTCGATGGTAGAATCGAGATGGACCGTGATGGACATGCAGGTCCGCACTGGTCGATTGGCCTATGTGCGG
>JABBWB010000879.1:0-11989 GCA_016628085.1 Suillus occidentalis
ACCGGTTTTTTGATTACGTGTCTTGTCAGCATATCCGCTGAACATTCCACAGAGGGCGACCCCATCAAGAGCGAAGACGAGGAAGTGAATCTCGCAGATGTTGACTATGACGATATCGGTGCTGCAAAGCAAATGGCTATGCTTCGGTAAGCGCCTCCAAACTCCTGTATATCCACAAAATTAATTCTGTACAGCGGCTGGCAACCCTTCCTACGAAATCGCTACCTGATCAACCTTCTTCCTCGTCAGATACCTCTGCACCCCACGTTCTTACTAGTCTCGTTTGTCTCATTCGTGCCTGCTGTGCTTCGTACGCGATCGTTGTAGCGCGCATCATGTATATTCAATTCTTACATACAATCAGTGAATTACTATCATTACATCCAGCATTTCTCGCGTGTCGGATACAGCATATCATCCTCGTACTGCGCGCTGAACGGATTTCAACTGTCAGCCACGTGAAAGTCGAGAGAACTGCGCTGGGGGAGAGCGCAGCGGATATGAGGTGTTGGGCATTTGAGACTGGGCGGGAGTGAGATTTGGAGTAACTATGGGAGCAGATAAGAGTCCCTAAGCGTGGCCGCAACAGGATTAGATGAGAAAACAAAATAAAAAAAGATATGGATGCACCTGAGCCTAACTCTCCCTGTAGAGCGCTGAGGATGGAGATTAAGGCATAACGTGGGATACAGATATCTGGGCAACGAAAATAAACTGGTGCGGGGAGTAGATGATAGTCCCTAGAGTGTGATTCCAGCAGCGTTAAGTGATAAAACGATGTGGAAAAAAGATACGGACGCACCTTCCCCTCCTCCCTGTAAAGCGCCGAGGAGGAAGATTGGGGTATAACGGGAGAAGAAAAGACGCGGGCAGGAAGAATTTTCGGCGGGGAGATCATTGACAGTGTCCAACGAGTACAGAACGTGTCAAGGTGCCCAGAGGTCGTGGTGAATGGAGGTGAGCCAGAAGGAAGTCGAGGTGTGGGAAAAGGGAACTTTTGGCGATGGTACTACACAGCACAAACTCAATAATTTGAACCCGGACTTTGATCCGGGCTGAAGATAAGATCGAGAGCTACAAAATGAGATAGAAGCGTCTAAATAAAATGTGGAAGGAAGAGGGTGAAAAAAAATCCAAAAAGAAGTTTGGGCGCTTAGCTGCTAGTCGTCAACAACCAGTGTGATCACGTGTTCACATGTTCATCAATCGATAACGACTCGGAGTAGTACCCGTTTTGAATCAAACTAGATGTCTTTGCTTGCAGAATCTTCCTACTTGGACAGTAACCGCAATCCGGAATCATCTTATGCTGATTCTGACAATGGTCACCCCGCCCGTGATGTAACTGAAAGTCCGGATGTCCAGGAAAGCAGCCAGGACGAGTATATGGGTACCCCACCAAGGCACAGAACATCCACTATTTATTCTACTCCTACCAATCGTTCAGAGCCCAAATCGTCCATTTCTGCACGTACGCGCCTCGAATTAGCCAAATTTTGTAAATCTTTCTATGACTGGGACAAGCCCCTTTGCCTTGTTACGCAGAAAGACAGTGCGGCAATGCTCCAAATCTCGCATGTCGTCCAACGCAGTAGCAAAAAAAATGATGTGTGTAATTGTATTACTTGTGATATGTGTGACACTGATATACCTTCAGTTAACACTATACGAATATTGTCTAGGGTTAGATTATAGACATTTTCACGTGGATAGCAGGAGAAACCTGCTCTACTGTACGCCATGTTACCCGTTTAGTGAGTTGACAGCTGACATTAGCGTGAAGTAAGTTCAGAGATTCATTCATCTTTTGATGCAAATGAATGGATTCTACTACCGAATGTAAGCACACTGGACGAAGTCAAGGGTCATATCGCGGCGGTTATCGAATCGAGGAACGGTCCTACCCCTAATATTGTCTCGTCTTATCAGTTAAAGGTGCTTGCGCCCGTTGACTAACCGAGCAACCTATTTATCTTCTTTTAGTGGACTCTCAAATCGAGAACGACGTACACTTTCGTGACTTTAGGGTGTAAAGAGACCTTCTTCCGCGCGAGAGATATTTCCCTTCATCACTATCCCTACTCCGACCTCCCACTGCTTGAATCCCATGTATCGCCTCCATTAGCCGTCATCAACGCAGGACCAAAGTGCAAAAGAGAAGATGTCGAAAGTATCGTTTTGAGGCGTTACTCACCAAAGACAAAAGAGTATGAAGATCTTGAACGGAGACTTACGCTCTTGTGCGATATCTGGTCTCTTATCGTGGATGCAAAGGATGCTGCAACTGCTTGGGGGAAGTCAGAAGGGGGCCAGTCAGAAGGGATGGGTAAGAGGAAGAGAGACGAGAGTGAGGCTAGTCAGACTAGTGGACGTAGCACACGGTCGAAAACGCGCGCTCAACAAGGTGGTACGCATTAGTCTGAATTATCGAGACATATGAGTATACGAATAACACTTATAAACGATTAGGCGAACGAAAACGAAAACGGACGCCCAATTCAAGCGGGGCCACTCTGACCGAATATGCACTCTCGCATCTCGAAAAGCGACAGAAGGGGGAAAAATGGGAAAAGCGCATTCAACGCTGGGTGGTGGAGTCGACAAGAGCCTCGTCCCTAGACCCAAACCTTCCACTTGAAGTCCCGCCCGGTATTGCGAGTGTCTGATAATATACACTTGAATGATAATGTCATTTTGCGGCTAAATGAGATCCCTATGGCGAAAACAATTGTAAAGCGAGGACTACGAGGTAAAGACCGCGGTACAAGAAATGAGGACAGAGTACTTATTCCTGGACAATGACTTGCATGGCTTGTTCCACAGCCTGCAGGCCGATATGCTCCCAACGACTATGAGAGATTCGCAACCGCCTAGTTAATATCCTCTGCTCTCTTGTGGAGTTCGACGACGGTCTTGACGTGTTTCCATTAATCGTTTGTCGTCTGACAAGCCACTAAACGTTACAGCTATGGTGAGCGAAAAGTCGGGTAGATAGGAGACATACAGATGACTTTGACTTGAATTTGACGCCTGCCACGAAACATTTTCACTTTGCCAATGACTTCTACCGGGTAACCGATGGCTGTCGCAGGAGGTGGAGGTGGAGGCAGCGGACGGTCGCGACGTTCTTTGCTGTCCATGTAGGCAGGGCATAGTGATATATGCATTCGACTACAGCCGTGTGATTATCGACTTTACAACCGAGGTGAGTTATGACGACACAGGAAAACAGTTGACTCACTGGTGTAAACCGTCCACCTGTCGGTTACATCGATTCCCACCACTACGCCGACGATGTGCACGCTTCGACAGGGAACATGACCCAGCCAATAAAAGTCGAAGTTAGGACCTCCAGTTGATTAGTTAGCAGGGTTGATTATCTAGGGTTGGCGAGACTGACCTATACTGTTATTGTCCTTCATTGAGAAGGCATCTCTTGCAAAGCATTTTGCTACTGCCGTATCTGTGATGGTCCATATATATATGTCGCGTTCGGACGGGTTGGAGGACCCCTGCTCGTTGGAGTTGGTTGTGGGATGAGCGACGTGGACCGATTCGATGTTTGGAAGGTTTGCCCCGGTATGTGTAGGAATCGTAGCATCGTTTTCTGGGGTCGATGGGACGTCTAGTCTGATTTTCAGACTAGAGGCCATGGTAGAGTTGGAGGGTTGAAGACCGCCGCGCTCGAGCGAAAAGTTGATCGACCGTAGAATGCGATAAAGATTTTTTCTCGAATTCCGCCGACGGCATTGTAACGTTTATATGCATCCGCGATTGATTAAATGAATAGAATCGTTGGACGTCTAGTCTGAATTTCAGATTAGAGGTCATGCACATGGTAGAGTTTGAAGCCTGTCGGTGTTAAGAAGAAACGATCGTGGCGCTTATGTCATGCGATTGGAACTCCCTGTTTTGGACAACTTCTGCGACATTAATTCATCAGGGTTCTTTATACGCCGAGCTATATCTCGATGATTGATAAATATGAGGGCAAAAGATACATAGAGAGTCAATAGACAGGACTGACTTCTCGGACAATATTATTGGGGACTTTGAGGATACGACTTATAGGACTTTGAGGACATACTATAGGGACTTTTAAGACGACTTTTAAGACTTTGAGGACAATTAAGGGGACATTAGGGACTTTTAAAAAACATAAGACGACTTTTTAAGACTTTGAGGACAATTAAGGGGACATTAGGGACTTTTAAAAAACATAAGACGACTTTTAAGACTTTGAGGACAATTAAGGGGACATTAGGGACTTTTAAAAAACATAAGACGACTTTTAAGACTTTGAGGACAATTAAGGGGACATTAGGGACTTTTAAAAAACATAAGACGACTTTTAAGACTTTGAGGACAATTAAGGGGACATTAGGGACTTTTAAAAAACATAAGACGACTTTTTAAGACTTTGAGGACAATTAAGGGGACATTAGGGACTTTTAAAAAACATAAGACGACTTTTAAGACTTTGAGGACAATTAAGGGGACATTAGGGACTTTTAAAAAACATAAGACGACTTTTAAGACTTTGAGGACAATTAAGGGGACATTAGGGACTTTTAAAAAACATAAGACGACTTTTAAGACTTTGAGGACAATTAAGGGGACATTAGGGACTTTTAAGAAACATAAGACGACTTTTAAGACTTTGAGGACAATTAAGACGACTTATAGGACTTTAATGACACATAAGACTGGATATATGCTTTCAGGTGATGATTCCACCGCGGGGAAGAAGCCTGGTAACCAGTATCAACTATCAGAAGTCGATACGAGGAGAGCACGAGGTGAATAATTGAATATGCACTTTTTTTTCCAAGACATGCGATGAGATTCAAGACAGCGCGAGACTGCCAAAACATGGATTGCTATCATAGTGTATCTAATATAATGAGTATGCATAGTTCATAAAATTCATAATTTCCATAAGTTCCATAAGTTCCACGACGCACAAGTCCGTAATCCAGTGTAGTGTATGTAAAGTCCAAAACCATGAGTCTACTAGTACATTCCGTTGCAGGGTATATGAGATGCAAAATGATGTCAGAAATACAAGATGATGATATAACAGATTAGTCCAACGCAGCGAAAGATTTCGGGTCCAACTGATCGATATCGTAGCACAATAACTGTGCTTGCGCCTCCGTTACAGCCCTCGTACCGTCTTTGGACGAGGTTGCGTTGTGCTGCCAGAGTCTCGAAGACCACTGGCTATGTGAGGCGAAAGCGCGCGCGTCCCTGTTCTGTAACATGTTAATATGCTTCATGAACCAGGTCTCCAAACTTGGAGTCCATTCTCCTTCCCACTGCATTTGCCTCTCGAAGACATCTACAGGAGGCCACAAGGACTGGCCATCGACTGTCACACCCAGCAGAAGCTTCAGGTGAGAATCCATCACCTTGTCGTCGATGTCCGTGCCGATGGTATCACTGTGCGAATGCATATATGCATCGCTTGAGGGGCCAGACAATGCAACCGAAAACAGATTGTCTGGCCCGTATTGCATCGCCAGTCGCCATACGAGACCCCCCATTGTGCAGAATCGGCGCGCGAAGGGAAGGCGCAGCAAATCCCTGACGCTGTCTTGATAGAGGTCAAATTCCCCGTACCCTCTCGTGAGCAAAGGAGGGGTATGGTCGAGATAAGCGGGCCTTGGACCAGAGATGGTTTGCAGCGGCCCAACGACGTGCTGCGGGTTGGCAAAGACCCGCCAATCGAGTCCGCGGGAGAGACAGCGAATGGCGAAAAACCAGAGCGGTACAGAGGGATGTTGGGCCCTCCATAAACGCAATCTGATCTCAGTCATCTTGGAAACGACAAGTCTTCCACGAGATATGACGTGAAGAAGGTGGTACGGCGGGTAGGACGCTATATTGAGCAGGCGATTTTGAGGATTGCTCTGTAGCGACAAGGAGAGTGGATTCGCATCGTCGTACTGCGAGAGGTGGCCGATTCGAGCCAAGATGAAGCGAGTTGTATTGTTTTCAACAGGGCGGGAGCCCATCCTGTTAAAGCCTGCCACGGTTGTGACTGTTGAAGAAGGCCGGAATTGTAAAAATCCCATTGGCAGGGCCAGAGTGCCAGGGATGGATGGATGCGCCGCGGGTGGGATAATGGGTGGCTGCATTGCCAGGGTTGAAGGAACCTCTAGTGGGTTACGACGAGGGGAAGGCGCTGCAATAGAAAGTCAGTAAACGTAAGACTCTCGATGAAGATAAACTTACTACGACGACCTCTCCGGACAGGGCTTTGATAGCGTTTCGGCTGTGGGTTGTATCCACGATTTCCGATAGGCGACGGAGATCTACCGCGACGGACAACGCGATTAGGAGAAGGGGATCTTCGGCGCCGAGCAAATCGATCAGGAGAAGGAGATCTCCGACGACGAGCAAATCGATCTGGAGAGGGCGATCGTCGCCGACAAGTAAAGCGTTTTGGAGAAGGTGTTCGTCGACGAGGAGGCGGGTGACGGTCGAATCGAGACGGTGCGTAGTCTCGGTAGGTCGTCGGGCGTGTGGGAGATGGCGGCCTCCGAGAAGATCCCTGACGACAAGGGGAAATCGAACGTCGTGATCGGTGCGCAATATTTGGCACACGTGCACGACGAGGAGACGCTTCTCTGACCTGTTCAGAGCCTAACTCGCCAGGCTCGATGTCGACGTCCATGCTGTCGTTTGGGACGACATGCACAGGTTGAACGGCCTTGAGGGATTCCCGTTCCACGCGTTCTCGTTCCTTCTGCCTTTCGAGTTCCTCCAATCGTTCACGCTCATGACGTGCAAGCTCCTCCTGCTTCTGGATCTCCAGACGTAAGCGTTCCAGGCGCTCCAAATCCTTCTGCTTGAGTTCCTCTAGACGCGCCAGCTCCTTCTGCCTTTCGATCTTCTCCAATCGTTCATGTTCCAGACGTGCGCGCTCCTCCTGCCTCTGGATCTCCTTCAGCCTTTCACGTTCCAGACGTGCCTGCTCCTCCTGCCTCTGGATCTCCTCCTGCATTTCACGTTCCTGGCGCTCCAGCTCCTGCCTCTCGATCTCTTTCTGTCTTTCGAGTTCCTCCACACGTACGCGTTCCAGACGCTCCAACTCCTTCTGCTTGAGTTCCTCCTGACGTGCCTGCTCTTCCTGCCTCTGGGTCTCCTCCTGCATTTCACGTTCCTGACGCTCCAGCTCCTGCCTCTCGATCTCCTCTAGACAAGCGCGTTCCAGACGTTCACGTTCGAGTTCTTTCAAACGTTCCACCTCCTCCAATCGTGCGTTCTCCTCCATCATTTCGACGTCCTTAGTCTGGGCCTCCGGGACATCGACCTCCATATCCTGCGCCTCCTTCTCTTGCTTGACAAGCGCCTTCTCCGCGGCCCGTGTGTCGGCTTTCTCCCTGTATCGCTTGACTATTAGCTTGAGTCGATCTCTTTTCTCGGTGTCTTCTTCAGCATGAGCCATCGTGGGGGTGGGGGCGGAAAGGGGAGGCGGGGGGGCTGTCCTAGAAGTGGAGGCGCGAGGTGGTGATGGGGGCGTTGAAATGAAAAGTCGAGCGATACGCTTGAACCACCACGCTCGTGTGGATGCGGGGTTATCAATGCCGAGGGGATCGAGAAAGATGTTGTGAGCGATCGTGTTCATAGCAAACAGACCGCAGGAGACACTGTCTTTCTGCGTGGCATGAAATAGTGTATTGCCCTCATTTTTGAATGTTCCTGAGAAATGCAATTTGAGCCATCGCTGTAGCTTGACGATGAATGGGCTCAATTTTGAGGCAGGAAGATTAAGAGAGTCGCCTGTTTGATAATCAGCGATTGTCTTGTAAACGCAACAAGATTACTAACCGTAGCAGAATGATTTCCCTCTAAAATCGATGTTGAACGCCACGAAGTGAGATAGTTCGGGGATGCACACTGGGAAGTAGAGGTCCTTATTTCCTGCGAGCGTGCGTGTCAAGCTGTAAAATTTCTCGAGGTCCATCTCGTTCCTCCGTATAGAGTCTGGTAGCTCGGTGTCCATGATCATAACATATTTCTCTGACGGGTGTATTCGAAGGTTCGTATACCGCACCATCAGATCTATGAGCGTGTCCGACAATAAAGTATCATCAGACAACAGCCGAGTAAACTGTGATGTATTTATTCGGCCTGTCGAGGATTGACCTTGGAGATTCTTACGGTGGGGCAAGCGGAGCATGTAGTCCATGGCGGCCGAGAAATTCTCGTATGATTCGGTGCTGGAGGAAGTGGTGCTCTCGGTTAACTTCCCCTCTAACCACTTGTGCGCGTTGGTCCATGATATGTGAACCTCGCGCACTACATGGGCCTTCTCCCACAGAGCCAGTATCCATAGTGGCAGCGGCTGTTGTGGGAGAAGAGGGTGGATGATCGATCGCTTGCCGTGCCGAATCGCGGTGTTAAGGGCGTCCCTTAGGCTGCGAACCCATGCCTTTGGAGGTATGAGGACGGGGATCCGAAGCCTGCCCACCGCAAGAGCCTTGTTGAACGACGACTCTGTCTCCTGTGTGAAGTCGGCGTCGTCCATGTCGGGCAGCTTGAACTTCAAAAAGTCCGATACGACGGAGCCAGAGGGAGGAAGCAGCTTGTAGTATGCTGCTGCCGGTATGTCGAGGATCTCGGAGAGTAGCTCGATATCGTCTGGGTCCAATACTTTGGACTCAACCATCCATTTCGCGTGAGAGACCTCGACTATCATAGACGGAATGGATGCGTCGTCAATGGCAGTTGGGTCGGGGATTGGGGGGGGCAGAGAGGGAAGGACGGAAGTGGGGAGATCTTCGTCGTCCAGCGATTCGAAGAAGTCGTCCTCGTCTGAACCCTCGTAGTCTGAATAGTCGTGATAGACCAGGATGTCCCCGGTGCGAGGTGTGAACGACTGCGTAGGCCGAACGTCTTCGTTGAGACGATTGATCTCCTTGACGTTATTGGTGATCTCTTCTCGTGGTTGACGCTTTCCTTTGGTGACGAAAACACGTCTGCGATGTTTTTGTCCCTTGAAGGGAGGTTCTTGACCATCGGGCCAGAACTGGCCTGGCTTGTTACAATACTCGACTACTGTAGTGAATGATTAGAATGGAAAGACATCAGACTGAATATTGGCTTACTTTTAGGGCCGCGAGGAGGCTTTGTAACGCTTGTAGGAGTCTCCTCCCAAGGATTCTCTGACCAGCCTGTTCCTCCAGATGACGAGGACTCCGCTTGGATTTCTAGTAAACAGGGATTAGATCAGTTAGTGAGCATTATAACGTTAGGTTACTCACGTGAAGGACGCGTCTCCACTGGTCTGCGAGGTTGTGCCGACATGACAGGAACCCTCTTAGTTCGAGGCTTGGATGGCTTGGGTTCTGTGGTTCGCGGGTACCGGGGCATCGTTGTTTCGGACGCGAGAACGACTAGCTGGAATTTCCAACTAGAGGTTTGGGTGTTGAGGCAGAGGGCCCAAGGAACTCGTAGAGCGATAGCGGGTAGAGTGAGTAGATAAAAAGCAGACGACTCGCTGGAATTTCCAACGAGTGGTCAAGGTAGTGGTGGTAAGTTGTTGAGAGGAACAAGTGATGATTGACTTATTTAAGCGAGCAAAAGTGGACTGTGGACAATATTAGCGCCGATGACAATTAATTTCGGTAACCAAATAATTGCTAAATTTGGATAAACAGTGGATTTTGAGCCAAACGACCGATCCACTAGCCTGCAGTGGACAGGTCTGAGCCAACGTGGGGCAAGTGGAGAGCGCGTATGAGGACAATGTACTAGTATAGAGAACTTCAATCAGTAACTAAGACTTGGATACCACGGAACAGTGGTGTCTCATTGCGTTTCTAGCACTTTAGGGACTCACTCGGAGGACATGAACACTAAAGAAATGATATTTATGCGACTTCTAAGACTAACCCATGTTGAACTCGATATTAAGTAAAGTTTGAGCGAGGTGTAACGACATTCACAATATATTTGTTCTGAGAATTAAGCGCCAATGTAGAGACATGAAAAATGAACTAAGAGGATTCAGGCAAAGTGACGATTTGACCCTGTGTCTGTGGAAATGAGCATGTAGTTGAGAGGGAAAAGGGCAGGCGTACAATGAAGGGATCCGATTGTGCGGCGCTATAGAAGTGTTGCAGAGGGGATGATGGGGGTTCTGACGAGTGCCTGTTGATGCGTTTAGTCGTAAGGGAATGGGGCGTAGCAGGAAAACTTTGACGTGGCAGCTTGATATCGATGCAGTCTTGTTCAGGCACTGTGACTCTTGCTAACGCGTCTGATAGAGTGAGCACAGTCGGATCTTGGGGGGACAGTGGACTGTGTTCAATTTTAAGAAAGTCCCACCAACGCATCGCCAGCTTGAGACAATCCCCGAACATCTCCTCTGACGCTTGATGGTCTTGTCTCGTCTTCCAGGTCGAGATGTAAATGTACCGTCTGGGCGAGCATTGTTTCGATGACATGAGGGTAGTCGAGTAAGCCAATCTCGATGTCGGTGTACTGCGCCGTAACATCACGCAAGAGCTGGGTAAAGTCGATACGGGATAGTGGGATCCCCCTACGAACAAATATTAACTGGTCGTTGCTAGGAGTAGAGTTTGGAATAATGTCGAGGAATTCCTGTCGTGGTTTTGCTAAGATGCATGATCGAGGTGTTTAATTCTGGGTTGGTTTAGGGTTAGCAATATTACCTGACGTAGCGGATTAGTTAGGTGTGTTAATCAAGACACGCAAGTAACACATGTGCTGTGGTTCTATTTGAAGTGTATTAAGATGTACAAAAAGTTAGTTACACGTGGAAGACTTGCACTTGAGGAATGGCCAAGTGTTCGTGACTGTCGCGGGAGGTTGATGTGATCGAAGGAAGCGGTCGCAAAATTTTTGATAGGGCGAATTGGATACCAGTCGCATCATTTGCTTCGAATTACGAAGTAAATGTCGTTGGTCGGCTTGGGCGCGATTTTTGAGTTCCGACGCGTTGATTGGCTAGGCCGGTCAAAACATTTGCTTCGAATTACGCAGCAAAGGTATGTGTCGATTAGGGTTGCGTAGAATAGGTCCTGAGAGTCGGATGTGAACTTGTGCGACTTTGAATGCTGGATCGCAGTTCTGGAACATGTGCTCCGAAATACGGAGCAAAGGTTTGTATTTGAATCAAAGTTAAGCCAGGCCATGGGAGCCGATGTCGAATGCCAAGACATGAGATCGTAGATTAGATACGTTTTATCATCTGCCACGAATTACGGAGCAAAGGATTGTATATTAATCGAAGCAATATTAATCCCGCGGGAGTAGGTTCTAAGACTTTGGCGACTTTCAAGACTTTGGCGACTTTTAAGACTTTGGCGACTTTTAAGACTTTGGCGACTTTTAAGACTTGGAGACTTAAGACTTTTGGACTTTTGGCGACTTTTAAGACTTTCAAGACCAGATTAGGAATCACAGTAATACATAGGTGGACTTTAGCGACTGCATTAAATCGTAGATTAGATACAGTTATATCATCTGCCACGAATTACGAAGCAGAGGATTGTGCTTGACCGACGGAATGTATCCAGGCTTCGGGGACAACTTGCAAAACTTTGGGGGCGACTTTCGAAATGTTGGGGGCGACTTGGCGATCACAGACCGGCTACATCTACTCCGAATTACGGAGCAAAGGTTTGTATTTGACCTAGGAAAGGGTGTCGTCGGGGTCGAACGTTTACCAACGCATCGGCCAATGGATCGCGGAAGTTCCTTCGAATTTCGCAGTAAATGGGTGTGCCTGACACGTCGACATGTTTTGAATAGAAAGAAGACCATTGTCAAGGGAGATAGTAAGACGTTACGAGGGTTCTAGGACCTCGGAGAGTAAAATTGGGACAACTCGCAAGGCATCTGCTGCGAATTACACAGCAAAGGATTGCGAGTCGTTGTAGGTCAAAAGACGAGAGTGGCGTGGGCCAATGATTGATGAATGTTGGTCTTTGATGACATGTTTGTTATTTGGCGA
>JABBWB010000088.1:0-155350 GCA_016628085.1 Suillus occidentalis
ACATTTTGAAGGACAAAGTGCTAATCATGGCCTTGTCAATTACAGTGAGATCCTGCAGTTGACATGGTACTAACTGTGCCTAACCAATTATGATTAGCGATTGCTATTGCTGCAAGCTTGCCACAAACATTGAGCAAATGTTCTGCAACATCCAAGTAACATCCAGCATAATGTGGATTACAACCTTCAGGAAGCCATGCTTCATCTAAAACCAAACCCAGCACCAATTGACATTGAGTCAGGATGTCACAAGGATCAAGGTCAAAATCTGTTCTAGAAATAACTTGTCTGTTGTGCTGCTGACTGTCTTCTCAGCAACAGACAGATATAAATGTCCAGAGGGCCTCAGCAGAAGTCATTTCTCAGAAAAGGCTCTTGACATGATATTTGACTTCTTGCCAAACAATACTAGACCATTTCTCACAAACCTTAGTAAGACAAGCCTGCATATCTTGATAAAACCATACAACAATTGCTTGTTGTCGAATGAAGCTCCACCTGGCTGCCAAAACAAGTACTATGTCTCACCAGCCATCTCCGATTTCAAGAACTCTCACTCATCCTCCTTTCCTAGTACTACCCCAGTGTACCTGCAATATCATCATGCTTTTCAACATGAGGCTTATGGATTGCCAAGCAACCCTCATACACCATCACAGGTCACCCATCCATCAAACCTCCTTCCACCAGTACAGGAACAGGCATCCCTTCCATGGCTCCCATATGTAGTGTTGTGCCTTCGCCAATGTCACTAGATGGCAACTTTCAAGCATCAGTACCCTCTAATCTCACTAGAGATCTTTCTCTGGAGCAGCCACCACCTCCACTGCACATATACACTGATCTGTCAATTATGCCTCATGGTTACAACTCTATGTCATGTCCTAGTGCTGGCAGCACTTCCATTCACAGCTGTGGTAAATCAATAGCTACAGATGTATGGCATGTTCTTCTTGTCACTGAAACCATCTGTCCACCAGCATTTCCAAATATTGATGACTCACCACATCACCTCAAATACAGACTGTAAACATGTAGTGTGTCATCCCCACATGTAAGTATATTTCTTCTCATCTCAGATAGCTACTAGAGTGAAAATCATACTTACAGTATGCAAAGCAAGTGGATGATGGCATGGAATCACCGTGATGGCATGACTTCCTGTGATCGGCAACACTTAAAAGAGAATCACCTTGAGGATTGGGTAACAGAATGTATAGCTGAGCAGCTGAAGAACTCAGAAAAACTGAAGGAGATGCAAACAGAAACTGAACATGTTCTATTCACAGAAGAGATGTTCAAGCATTTGCTCATGAAATGGATAGCAGTTGACGACCAAGTATGTACTAATTAATGACCTACACTGTGTGAATAATGTCTAATGTGTGTGTCAATCCCAACAGTCTATCAATGCACTTGAATGCCCTGAATTTCAGGAGTGATTACTCCACCTTGGTCATGACAGGATCAGTGACAAAGATACACCTCATTGTATGAAAATGACAGATGATTCTTGAAGAATATTGACAAGAAAATCTCAAAATGATTGATGACATGAAGGTTATTGTCTCATGAGTTCATACTTAAAATCTCAGTCTCACTTCCTAGAAATCACTCAGATGTGTCTACAACAACAAATTTGTGGAGGGCCCAGAATCCTGACAGCTCATTTCATGGCACAGGATGTGTTTGGCCACCTCATCCAAAATCCCCCCCAATTGCATTCTGAGATATTGAGGGGCCTCACTCTGGGGAAAATCTAGGCCATAATTATATGCAGATATTGGAAGAAATGCAAATTTTGCAAAGAGTATGTCCTACTACCATGTCTTACCATTTCTTTTCTGTCAAGCTAATGGGTAAAGCAGATTGGCCAAATTACGACAGACAATGCCTCACAAACAACAATAGATTAATGCTGGAATTGAGATAGAGCTAAAGACAGAATCTCATGAAAATCAAGAGCAACGCATCCACGCCAGTCATTGAGTCATCAACTAATATTGCAGTCCAGGAACACCTCGAAGATTATGCAGCTCAGCTGGCCACAGATCCTGTCGGGAATGTCCACAGCATTGTTGCTGCATGTTGTACTTCTGGACAGCGCCAACAGGACAGGACAAATACCATGAAAGAAGGAAGTGCCACTGGTAAGTGGAAAGATGAACACCCACAAGTTATGGAGAATTTACCTGTTGTGCAATTGTTATGTGACTGTGAAACTCACTGGTCTTCAACTAATTTGATGATTGAGCATCTCATTTTGTTATATCCTGTTCATTCTACGAAATTTTAATGTAATTGGGGTTTTATCTTATCAACTCCCCCACATTCAGGCCATCCACTCCTTCATTTTGGATCACCGACACTCTCCATGGCACTACCACTTTACAAATTTCTGCTTCCAAAAGTGGGTGCAGCTTGCCACTCATATCCTATCCAAACTTTCACACTACATCAATCTCGCTCTCAACAAGCTTGGTGACTACATACAAGAGGCATGACAAACATGGATATATGCACTATCTTTGAGTAAGTAAATGCTGCAGATCTGGAGTCTGATACTTATGTTTTTGGCCACCTAGTTCTCGATCTGGATGTTAAATTTGACTGGATGACTCAGTACTGGGATGAAGATGTTATTCAACCATGCAGGTGAGGCTTGAATCAGTAAGTTAACTAATTACCCATCATTGCATGAGTTGATGCATCATTGTACTGAGATGACAGCATATCACACATTCCAGTACAAATCAGGCCCAGCAAGCTCTTTTTTGCCCAACACCACAACAGCTTCACATGCGACAACAAGCACAGGCTCATGCAGCACAATGATTATTGTGCATCAATGTTAATCCAGTGTTCAACTTCCCTTTTCCTCAATCATCTCTTCTTCAAGCTCACCTTCACCTCCACCAACTCCATTAAACACAACTGAAGGACATCAAACCAACTGCTGAAGAGCTTGCTGAACAAGAGGCGAAAGCAGTTGAGGAAGATTGCAAGGATGCCCAAAGGGAGTTAGAGTGTTATGAACACGAGCAGCTGTGAGTCCTGTCTTCCCATGTGGTAACTTCTCTTGTGCTTAGCAAACCTGCATCACAATTAACATGGTAAATGTGTATCCACTACACAGTGCAGAGTGCAGAATATGGAATCATGGGCACCCAACAAATGGATGCTGGCTGTTGTCAGGGACACCAAAAAACACTGGCTCCAATAGTACTTTTTAGCCCTCAAGTGCTGGATCAGTGGAGTGGACCACAGGACATGCAAACAGGGTCTTCATCAGCCTTACAGCTGTGTGTGAAATAAATGGCAATGGCAGTGGCAGAAATTTGGTGTCCACAGTGATGAAAAGGGAAATACCCTCGACGCTTGCCAGCACTTACAAACTCCCAGACAACATTGGTGACACCAGCTAGCTGCCCTGTCACATGGATAACCAAAGAATCAGTAACGACCTCAAAGATCGCACACTTCAACTGTGGGATCATGGATGGGACTTGGAGGACATCTGTGAAGCGCAGTACTGCCACAAAGCTCCCTTCTCCACTCACAGGGGCGTACTTGAACAAATCACACGAGCCCTGCTGATGGCAGTTGAACATCTCTTTGTTGAGGACTCTGATCTATTCCTTGATGAGGTCTGTACATGGCTTGCAATTGAGCATGACATCATTATCAGCACTTCCACCCTGTCATGCAATCTCAAGGATGCTGGTCTCACTCAATAATATGACCATGGAGCAGTGGTAGAGGCAGTACATTTTCCTACTCTAGAAGAGAAAGAAGAGGCAAAAACATGGGTCAACATGGCATGATGGCTGGTGCCTTGTCGATGCCACACTTATCCCACTGTATGATCAGCCCCATTGGTATGGTGAACATTATTTCAATCAAAAGTGCAATTACTCCCTAACATACACAGGTGTGTCGCTAATGTGAATTCAATTTTGAAAATTGTATTCTCACATACTTAGATCGTCTCACTACCCAACCTTCATATCATCGACTTTAGCTATGGACATACTGGCAGCACTCACGATTCAACAGCATGGGACAACACACATCTTTGTCAGGAGCATGAGACTCTCCTTGATGATGAGGAATTTGTTTGGGCCAATTCTGCAAATCCTGTGAGCAACTTGTGTTCATATCTGTTACTGTGCTAATGAAGCAATCAGCTACAGACATGGGTCATAGCACCCTATAAAAAACCTGAACGAGACCTTCCCAAGAATGATGTGTTCAACAACCTATGTCTCAATGGTACAGATATGTTCAGATCATGTCCATTGTTTTTCTCAAGGGTCGATTTCACTCACTCAAAGGCCTTCGCATTCGAATTAAAGACAAAAAGTCTCATCATAAGACATCTCACAAGTAGAACACCATAATTTTTATGAGTAGATTCCCAGTGATTCGAGCACCATGGCAAATTTATTGGAGGGACCTTGTTTTTGGTATTTCTCACTGAATGAAACACCAAATTATTTCCTAGTCCAACATTATGTAAGCTATCTATCACACATTGGAGCCTTATCATTCATTGTCATGATCAGCCTTTGAACAGGAGGCTGCAGCTTTCCCAAAACTGGCTTCCTCAATGTGAATTTCTGCTTTGAAAGCTTGGCCTTTGACTTCTCCTCATTCCAGATCCCCACTGCTTCGTGGTATCAAGTCCATTGCTCATTATTCTCCTGTTTTCTCTCATCCTTGAGTCTTTTCCATGTTGCCAGAGCCCCAGACCTTCATTTCCTTTCCTCCCTTCTTGTTTTCTTGTCATCTGCTCCTCTTTCTGCTCTTTCTCATGATTCACGACCCTCTCGTAGAACTCATCACCAGACAATAACCGAGGTAAACCATCATTCGTCAACTTGCCATTTTTCTTCTTGGATTGCTTCTCCACCTCTTGGTTTGCAAGTTGCCCATGCAGCTGTGAACAATGCAGTTGGTTGAGAACATTGGTTGCCTGGAGCTCAATTACATGTCATTTGAGAGCTGCATTTGTAGATTCTGCTCTGCAAAGTGTGGAAAGGAGAAGCACTTCATTGTGGGTTCTAGGTTGAATGCTGAGAATATATCTTACTTTTGTTTGATTGGAGAAATGACACATGTGGCGTGAATTGCTGCATGATAGAGTCGAGTTTCTGATGTCGGGGGTGATGTGGATGCTAGGTCTGATAACAATGTCCTGCTGAGCTGCTGGTTCAGCAGCTCAACATCTGAAGTTGTTGTTGACTCAGATGGTGCATTCGAGATGACATTTTCTGCTATCTCCAAGGTTGTGTTGTCTGTGTTTACCAATTTCTGTAGGAAGTTGGTGATGGCTCTGATAGGGCTCAAAGGCATGATGGGAGATGGCCTGGGTATGAAGTTTCCTTGCTTGGTGCCATCATCTGTTTGCTAATGACAGTAGGATTGAACGACCAGACACTGGTTTTACAAAAGGCTATGCAAATGAGATCTGGGGTCAGCGCTCAAAGATGAGCTTGCCCATAAATTGTGCTGAAATTACTTTTTGTAATGCCCTCGCCCTTTTCTCTCTCCCGCTTGTCTCGTTCCTCACTCCAGCATTTCTTCAGCACTGCGAAGACCACGACATCAAGTCCTTGGTATACATGAGTTGTATGAGTGAGAAGAGATGACACCCTCAATGTGGCAGTGCTCTGTGAAGCGCTGTAAATGTGGAATTGCAAACTCTTCAGCAAAAGCCTGCACCAGGACAGACATATCTCCTCCAATGTACTCAGGAGTTTCGTGTAATTCATGCGGCGTGATGTAGAGGTCAAGAGAGAGATGCTCTAGCAAAGAGCTGGTGTAGCTTCAGAGCCAGGGCAGCGAAGGAGAGAGCCATGGCACTTTTGGATTCCAACATGCCACTCAACAAGATCCAACAACACCAGCCTACTAACACATTTTTCACTAAGGGTCTGACAGAACCCAAATTTGATCTGTGAGAGGTGGTGTCCTTTATACCACCATTAATTAGCCTTGGGCCACACACAGATGCTGTACTCGATCTTTCAAAATGGACGATGCTGTTTTACTTAGGCTTTGAAGATACACTCATTGGATCTATTCGCAGCAGCCATTGGGAGGCACTACTTCGATCTCTGAAGTGGGATCTAACTTATGAACAGCTTCTAATCCAGCTAGAGTGCTCCTCATGGACCTTCATGGAACTCATCAAAGGTTTGTTTGTTCACCTTCAATGCATATTGGTGTGCTGATGTAGTCATTTACAGGCACCCCTCTTGTTACTTGCTTTCATTTTCAGGGTGGTTGGGAGCCTCAGTTTCTTGTGTGCAATTTATTTGTTTTATCTGTTCTTTTCATAGATTGCTGTTTTTTTGTATTGCATCCTGTTGGTCATTGCAGTATTGTAAATTGTATTCTCTGTGGACTTATAAAGCTGTTCACCAACAGCACAGATTTTGCTGTACCAATGGTTTCACACACCTTGTGGGGTGATACATAGTTGCAAAGGTGACCCTCGGCAAGGAGGCTCATGCAGCCCTTACTGCCCAACGTTGCAATAAATCCCGTTAATTTCAGACAGCTCTTCAAGGTGCTTGGAATGAGCTAGACGAGACTGTGAAGACCATTGTGACCTTGCACCATAAAAGTTTCCAGCGTATCCAGAATGACTTATGCATGGGGCCTGGGGCAAGATCATGTTGCAAGGTCTCATTAGTGATGAGAACCACACTGAATATCACAACCTTGGAGAAGACAAGAAGATACAGCTTTTGCAGGAGTATAGCAAACACAAGGAGACAAAGACTACTGGCATCTGTACCTCGACAAAATCAAAGGTCAACGACATAACACAAACACTTAAGGCTGTCGAAAATGAGGCAAGTCGTTTTATATTTGTTCTGCTGCTACTTATTGACACTACCGCTAGCTCAACAACTTATGGACATGGACAGGTGCTGAGACTCTCGAGAACCCTTCTGTGGGGAAATGTGTACCTTTTCAGAAAGTGCAGAGGGCGTGGGAGAGGCGGGATATACAGCCAAACAGGATGCAGGGCATTGCCGAGCCCCTACTGTAGAATACCTGCAGATATAAGAGGATTTAGGATATAATTTAACTCTGGTGTTGAGGATTATCTTAACTAAGCCTAATTATGCTGAGCCACACATGTAATTACTCAGCATAGTAGGCTTACATATTGGAAAGGTCAGGTGCCTTAAGACATTGAATAGGTGTGACTTTAATGTGATAATGCACAGTTGTAATAGAGAATTGGAATGTTGAAAGAAACTTGCAGCCAAACATCTATGACATTGTTAGGCAGCAAGTCAACCAAAACTCAACGCTAGGGTCTATGACCCAAATGCTCCCATAAGGAGCGAAACAATGGGTGATGGTGGATGGTGATTGGTGTTCTGGATGGGGATACTGCACCCACTTCTAGGTTAGCGACTTCCATCTCAGAAGACTTGCACTTAGACCCAGACTCATCTTTGACAGCCTTAAAACACAATCCATCAACAGGCTCATTCAAAGAACCAGCAGCACCTTCAACAACATCTACCATAGCTTCTTCCATGTCAGGTGCTTCATTCGTAAATGCATCTCCATCAGTGTCTGTGACAGCCTCTCTTGTATCTGCAGGCTCACTGGTTGAACCTGAACTTTCTTCCAAGAGAAGGGCTTCGGTGAGGTTAGATATAGATGATGACACAGATTCAGGCATCATGGTGCTACCACCCTTTGTGAAGTTGCTGTTTGAAGCAGGAGTCACACTGTTGAACACTGGTGATGTAGGTTGAATTCCACCCTTGACATGTTTTGCAGTAGGCACAGGTTCCAACTGAAAATATATGTAGTCAAACAGATGCATCAATATCTACAATCACTCCAAGGTTGAGCTCACCTGTGGCATCAACGTCACATTCAATAACATCCATTTACACTTTACCATACCTTTTCCTACCCAATGATCTATTGAATCTCCCACATTGTCAGATTCAGTGCTGTTGACAAGCGGTGATAACCAGGGGAGCTCATGGGCTGACATCATGCTGACAGTGGTGAGTTAGGCTACAGTGTGCGCATATAACATACTTTGCAACTGGCATTAGTGCGGATGGCAGGGGCCTGAGTTGAGGGTGGCTGCTTCCCATTTTGTTTGCCAACTCTAGCTCACCAAGTTGACAGAAAATACACATGAGGTATTCAGGGTGTGTCCATGTGTGTGGTCGCAGAATACAAGCATTCCATACCCAGGGCCTTGAGAAAATGATCATGGCTGTCAAATGTAAACCAACCTGGATGTTTTTGGATCACCAATCTGTTTAAATCATCGTCTGTGCTGATGCCTGCAAACTCACAGAAGCAACAAAGATATCCATGCAGCTCATTTGAGAAAAACTTATGAGTTGCCCTCCTTGAAAACCTTCTTGATATATTCGTCCCAGTCATCCAAATCATGAGGAAATTTCACATGATCATAGTCCCTGCTATGCAATACGGTCAGTCAAGGGCCTGGGCCTGCTTCCTTGCAAACAGCACCCACCTCCTCTTCAGATTCAATTGTCTCCTTGGGCTATGCTTTCTTCGTCTGGCTTACCTTCTTTCGGCTCCACCAGCCTTTGGTAGACTTGTGTACTTTTTTTGTGACTTCTTTGGCATTCTTTGCAATCTCTTGAATACCATTACCTTCCATGTCTGAATCACCTGAGGTGTCACACTAACAGATCAATATAAGCATTGAGTATCTAGATTATTGAGTTTCCTGCCAGTGAAATAGTTGCTTTGACACTGGTCAGAATGAAAGCAAGGGTGAGTACAACGTTGTTACAATGGCTCTCTCTCCTGTCCAGGAATCTACGAAGGTGTGGTGTGAAGCAGATCTCAGTGTAACTGCACAGATAGTGATAAGAAGCACCAAGAAAATTATGCCACTTGTGAGGCAAAGCCCATCAAAGCAAAGACACAGGAAGCCATTTGAGGTGCTGATTAAATTGAAAGTATGGGAGAACCTACGGGCCACTCCGTTTTTGGTACCAGTGAATGGTGAATGGATATCCAGCAGAAGTAAAAAAAACCTCATCTGAGGAACTGTGGTTCACTCCATGCAAGTGAACTGGTGGTGGTGGTGGTGGTGGTGTGTGTGTGTGGGCGTGGGGGGGTTGATGGATGCCAAGTGGTGAGAGGGACTGCTTTGTGGTTGTTAGCTAGTCCTTGTGGTGCCCCACAAGATGTTAAGAGGCAAGTTCTTGGGGATGATGATGCCCTTGATGAAGTCGAAGTACTCAGGAATGGGATTTTTACAGTTGTCCATGGTGAAAACGCAGTGAACATAGGACTTGATGATATTGATTGAAAAGTTAAGTGAGCAAGTAATCCATGCCGATGGTTTCCGAGTCCTTCTAAAGGGGTCAGTGATATGAACCAGCAACGAGCTGAATACCTATCTCACCAATCAAGTTGTATAGACATGATGTCTTTGGTCCATTGGAGGGTGGAGGATACTCGGCAAGATGTCCATCAGTCCATCATCATCTGCCCACAGACGCACTCCTTGCTCAACTCCCTTGTGTTTCGGTACTGCCATGCCAGGGGTTGAGGTAACTGCTCATCTTCATCACTATTAGGGCTGTTCACCATATGCTGTATGACGGGACTTTATGGGGCTGTAATGCAGTCACTGTACCTGTACCATTGGTTGTTTAGATGTTCGGTTGACAGTTATGGGTTACAGGTATTAGGGGCCTGTATGTTCCTGTATTAATATGGCTGTATATGGCCATAATACAGTGAATACAGGTTTGTTTATTTTGTGTAAACAAATAGACTTAGCTTGATATATGCAGTAGCCATATGCCTTATTTCGCAACAAGTCATTGGGCTGGGCCTGATCCTCACACCATGGAAGTTGTTAATGTGCTGGTGCATCTTCTACTTTAATCTATAATCAATCAGATTCTGACATGTTCTATGTCATGTTTTTCATCTCTCCGATTCTGGAGGAACCATGATACCAGTCAAGATTTCCACCAGCACTGGGGTTTTACTCTCATTGCTTGCTGTCCCCCATTCCAAATCTCATACACTTGCTCAATGTCATCCAGTGCTCCCACCACATGTATACCTGCTGATGATCAAGCCTTTCAAGAGGTTCTTGGCCATGGGAGACATCCCAAAAATCCTGAGCGTATGAATGCTCTTATTCGAGCTGAACATGAAGATGATGATCAGCTCCCACGTCACCATCACTGATCCCGTCATCTGCCCAAGAAGAGGACTGCTATCAACAATGACAACTTCTTTTCAGCTCTCCTGGTTGAGGATGCTTCGGATGCTGACAATGGCAATTTCACTGGGGATGACTCTGGATCTAGCTCAGAGTCATCCTCATTGGGCTCTGATGGTGATATCCAGGAGATCACAAATGTAGAGGTAAGTTATGTCTTATGTTTTTCTTGACTAGTCTAATTAATTATGTAGCTTGCCACAATTCTACCTATGAAAACAGTACCACAACGAGGGGGCAATGACATGTGCCAACTTCGACAGAAAGCAAAGTGCAAGGCCAACCAACCATTGCCTGCCACAGCAACTCCCAGGCATCAAAGCATGCTTGGGTGGAGGAAGTAGAGGATGAGGACAGCGGTAGCCTCCAGCCATTGACAAGCTTGGCTCCTCCCAAATTAACAAAGGTAAGCTATTCCCTGTTGTCCATAATATCTAACTCCAGTTGTGTCAAATCATTAGCAGGCCAGCAAGCGCAATCTGATTTATTACTTCTACAAGGTTGTGGAGATGAATTCCGATGGACAAGCAGGCAATGTTGGTGACAAGCACTACAAATGCTATTTGGGAAACTGCAAGGTCCTTATGATCATGCATGCAATGAAAAGCAGTCTCAATGGTATGTTAAATTTTTAAGGCATGTCTTGTATCTTACTAGTCTCAGGTTTGATTGGTCATCTGAAGACTCATTTTCCACCACTGTATTGACTATATATACTCCTGAAGTCCCATGGAACTGCACTTACTGATGACAAACTCAGAATTGCATGAGGAGAGAAGGTACTTGATGCTACATCTGCTGCACAATATTTGGTCCAGCTCGAACAATCATCGGTAAATATTGTCAATGCATTCAACAAACAGGTCACCAAAGCATTTGGTGACTGGAACCAAGCAAGGTTTGAGGAGCTACTTGCACAGTGGCTCATTACATGTGACCAGCTGTTTGAGGAGGTTGAATGACCAGAGTTCAAAGTACTCCTTGACTACACACATGGAGGCTCCCTGCTCCACATCTCTGGAAGACTTCTATCAAGCATTGTGTTATGAAGATGGGAGAAGATACTATTCAAGGTGTTAAGGACATGATTGAGGTAAGTTGAGTTGAGCCAAGCCAAAGACAAATAGCTAATCATCTATACGATGTGACAGAATATTGATTCCAAAGTCAGTCTCTCTCTCGAACATGGACTTCAAGTATTGCCCACTTGGCTGCCATGCAGCTGCTTGAAGGCATTGGAGCTATCAAGCCAGATCCAAAGTGAAATCAATGAATCGCATATCAAGACTCAGTCATAGCACCACTTGATTGTGAGCATGACGACTATGCAGCTCTTCTTGATGAGGCTGAAGACGATGCCAACAGGGATAACTTTGAATTGTTGCAGCAGGTACTGTCTGCTGTTGCAAAGGTATGATTACACTGTGTGGTACATATTCAACTGCTAACTTAAAGATAAAATAGCTTCAAAAAATAGTCCATTCTGTCCATTCAATAGCCCACAGCGACAGAAAGCATGGCTCACAGAAGTTGCAATGTCTCTAAAAAAGGCTGATAATGCAACAAGTCAAGTTGCCCTAATCTCATCTTGGATGTCAAGACTCGTTGGTTGTCCACACACCAGATGCTACATCAGGCACTTGATTTTTGTTAAGCTATTGATGACTTTGTTGCAAAGACTCATGACCTCAGGCAATATGAACTCTCTGATGCTGATTGGGCAGGGATTGAGCTGGTCACGCAATGGTTGAAGTCCTTTTGCTCTGCTACCACTCAAATGTCCACAACAAAATGGCCCACGCTATCATCCACACATGCAATATTCCATGGACTTCAGGAGTTGCTTCAAGAAGACTTAGCAGAGCTTCCAGATTCAGTGCCAGTGAAGCTGTGGTCTGCACTGATGAGTGCTCATTGTAAGCTCAGTGATTATTACTTCAAGGTTGATGAGTCGCCTTTCTATGTTTAGGCTTCAAGTATGTTACCTTTCATTGCAAGTTGGTTTGGCTAGCTAATTGTCTATTTTCTGTCAAGTTCTTGACCCCCGCATTTCATACTATGGGCTCCATGGTGACTGTGGTGGTGATATTATTGCACAAACACATATCGAGATGCAGAAAAATGATCTACATGTGCTTTATAGAATGTAGTATGCTACAGCGCCAGTAGTCCAATTGGTCCCCTCTCCCACTGCTTCTTGTGCATCAAAGGTGCACTTTTCTGGTTTTAGGAACAGATGTTCCTTCCTAATTTTTTCTAAGATTTGGCGGGTTCGGGTTCGGTGTTCTTCAAGGTTATTTGAGAAAATCAAGATGTTGTCCATATAAATGACGAGCCATCCTTCATTAATTTCTTACTGGAAGGTGTGATTCATATATGCCTGGAAGGTTGCCAGTGAGTTGCAAAGTCCAAAGAACATGACATTTGGCTCATAGAGTCCGAATTCAGTTTGTAAATGCAGCTTTCCATCAGTCATCGGGGTGAATATGGATGTTGTTATATCCGGACCGTACATCCATCTTTGTGAAGTACTTTGCTCCGTGCAAACGTGCTACAAGCGAAAGTGGAAGAGGGAGTGGGTTCGCATTCTTCACTGTCCAGTCATTAATATACCGGTAGTCTTGGCAGGGTCTAAGATTGCCACTCTTTTTTCCAACAAAGAAGAAGCCACTAGCCTGTGGTGACTTTGATTCTGAAATGAAGCCTTTCTTTAAGTTTTCATCAATAAATGTTTTGACTGCTTCTTTTTCCTTTTCTGACAGGGGGTAGATCTTCGATGTTTTGGGAATAAAGCCAGGTTTTGTTTCAATTCAATGATTAATGCCGGGCCGTTCAGGAGGAAGTTGATTAAGTCCGTCTTTCGCAAAGATGTTGGCAAAGTTGTGAAGATATTTGGGGACGAGTTCCTCAAATGACTTTTCTTTTGCTCTTCATTGGCGGCAAGGGCAAATTGTTGGGCTTTGTTTCCAATCTTGACATATTCGGTGGGCTGTGGCAGGGATGAAACCAGTTTCTTTTGTTCTGCAAGGGATGTCCCGTCTCTAGTCAGGGGAGTATCCATGGATACGTTCTCAATGACACGCATGTCCATTGAGTCGGAATATTCAACGAGGAATTCGTCATCCTGCAAAGCATATTCAGTGATAGAGCTAACTGCAGGGGTGAAGTGTTCATTGAGTCGATCAATCCAAATATCATTGGTAGTATCAAATTGTTCATCTTCTTCTGTAACCATTTCTTCATTGTCATCAGGGATGGGAAGAAGACCAGGTGTTTCTTCATCTTCAATTTCTTCGATTGATGCCATGAAAGGCCCCTTTGAAGATAACCTTTCAGGGGTCAGGGAACTCTTGATTGCTTGCACTGGGTCGTCTTGCAGACGTGCAGAGGCTAAGGGCTTCTCCTTATTTGTCTCTTTCATGAACGTTCCTGACATCTCCTGAGAAGTTTTCTTCTTCAGTTGGGAATTCTTCCACTTACGTTTCTCTTCAAATAATGGTTTCAGGCCATTCTTCTTTCTTTCTTTATCCGTAAGCCATTCCAGCTTTTTAGATCATTCGGTCTTGGGAAGATCGAGGATTTCTTTTGCCCAATCGATTGTAGGGTTCATGGCTTTCAGCCAAGGGATTCCGAGTAGGATCAAATCGTGATGGCCAAGTTTGTGGTGGACGTTAAACTTGCCAAACATGGTTCGCTGATCCACTTTGACCAAGATGGTGCAATAGTGGGTAATCCTTCCTTTCCCAGAGTTCGTCCCATCAGCGTTTCTAACGTGAAAAGGTTTCTTGAGGCTGATGAGTCTTAATCCCATGCTCCTCAACGAAGTCTTCGGAGATAAATGTTCCGGATGCTCCGGAGTCAACAACAACAGTTGTTTTGACGGTTTTCGGACGGTGAGAAGAGATGAAGGTAATGGGAATTTGCATTTCCTTTCGATCACCTACTTTACATACAAGTCCGATTCAGTTACGAGGTACTGACATTGATACAGTCCTCTTCTTCAAAAATCCTTGACTCTGTTGACTTCTTCAACAGGTTCTTCATTCGTCTGTTTCTTCCTCAATATCTTGACAGCGGACTTTCTTTGTCTTGGGATGGAAGGAGGTGTCGCTGGAGCGATGCCCAGTCTTGGCGCATATGAAGCACCTTCCTTCTTTCATATATCTGGTACTGCTCAGCCTCGCTGAGACAATCTGCGTCCATTGCATCAGGATCACGATCCTTATTGATATGCTGGTTTCGGGACGAATCTGTGGTTTCCTGTGGTTTTTGTAGGGTTTCTGATTTAACCCTTGTGCAATGGCCTTTCCTCTGAGCCAATTGGTGTTGAGCTGGGTAGCAGCTTCAACCCATTTGTCAAAGGTGGTGGGGACCGTTTCCTTTGAGTAAATTCGGTTCCTCAGTCCGGGTTTGATTGCATTTTCAAAGAAGTGGATAATAGAGATGTCTTCTTTGATACTGGCTTGGATGATGAGGGTCTTGCCTCTGGAGGGTTTGGACAGTATTGTGGAATGTGGCCATGTGACGCACAGCAGTGTCATGATTATAGCTATTCTTTGAATGGAAATTGAAGGTAAGAGGGTGGGAAAGTGTTTACATGGCAGGGTGCAATGTCCAGACAGCACCTGTAAACAACATTATCGGTCCTGGACAAATGGTAGGTTCCTTTAGCATATTCTCAAATAATGGAGATTTTGACACAAATCAAAAATTAAAACAAGAAGACATGGTAGGGAAGACCCAGACAAACTAGACATGTACATTCTCATCAACTGCAGGTAGTATATAAGAGTCTGCATATATGGTTCTGAATTTGATACCACAACCTTGTTTTTGAACTTGACAATGGCATATTAATGACAATGGTTATTAACATCAATGCACATGACTCCATCAGTTTCGTATTGAGTTCCTGGAACCTTGCTCATACAGTGCTGACATGAGTTGTGATCAGGACGATGAGATAGAGCATCAGGTGCTGCGAGTTTAGTGCCAGCCACGTGATGGAGTTCAATGTCGTATTGGGATAAATTCTAGCTGCCAACGTGCTTGATGGCAGGTTAACTTTTGTGCAGTTCGGAAATATAGCAGGTTTTTGTGATCCGTGAATACAACGACAGCGTGTGGGTCCCCTTCGAGGTAGTGACGCCATTCTGCAAGTGTGCAAATGACTGCAAGGAGTTCGCGATCAAAAATTTGGTAGTTTCATTCAGCAGGGTTTAGGGACTGCGACAAATATCCACCGGGATGGTAGACACCATTTTCATCTGTTTGTAAAAGCACTCCTCCTGTCGCAACGAGAGATGCATCAGTTGCAACAGCAAACTGTCTGGTGGGATTGGGATTCCAGAGGACGAGTTGTTTCAGAAAACATGCCTTGAGTTCATCAAAGGTGGTTTGACAGGGTTCAGACCATAAGAATTTGGTCTCTTTCTTTGTCAAGTCAAACAGGGGTCGGGCGATATCAGAGTAGTGTGGTACGAAGTTGCGGTAGAAGTTGCAAAATCCAAGGAATGACCGAACGTCTTTGACAGATGTCGGTGCAGGCCAGTCCTTAATCCCATCAGTCTTCACAGTATCCATAGCTACGTGTCCTGGCCTAATGATCATTCCAAGGTATTCAACTTCAGGCCCTTCAGAGAACATTAGATGGTCTCTAATGAAGGTCAACTTCACAGCAAGATACAAGAAGCGATCAAGTTCCTTGATAGACAAATTTGAGGAGTACTTGAAGCTCCCGCAGGAGGATTTTGATACTTGTGACCCCATTCAGTGGTGGACAGGCCACCATGCACAATTTCCCAACCTTTCTTGTCTCACACATGACATTCTTTCAATCCCTGGTGAGTGTAGTATAGCCTGTTCAATATTTAATCATTGTCTTCACACTGTTTGCAGGGTCTGCTGTTGCTGTCGAACAGATTTTTTCTGGGGGTAGGGACACAGTTTCCATGTGGTGCACAAGCCTCAAGCCTGAGACCATCAGGATGCTAATGCTTGTGAAGGCAAAGCTTTGTTTAGCTCGTACTGCACTTAAAGATCTTGTTTAAGGCTTTGTAGTTACCATACACATATATATAGCCATAAAGTACCCCATACTGTACTGTTAGCATTTTTTTTGTAAACCGTAATAGATGGTTACTGTTTTCCATCATACGGTCATACACCGTATACAGTATGGTGAACAGCCCTAGTCACTATCATCCAACTCACTTTCACTGCATGTAACTACAGTCAATGGTCACCAAGGATTGATGCTGACATGGACTATGCTTGACTTTTGAATGAGGATACAAATTGACATGACATGTCTATTTGTAAAGCAAACAAAGAATATCACTGTATTTTGGTTACAGTTCAGACATTGTGAGTTGTTTATTGCAGTGGTTTTGCATCATGCTTAGTATAGCACAGATGTTAGTGGCTTATTGCAGAGAAATTGTGTGGAGGTCAACAGGTGTCTTTAATCGAGAGATAGTTTACATTTGTTGATTTGTATATTCACTAATCACTCAAGTGTTGCATCTGGTTGAACCAAGTACCTGAGAGGTTCAGGATGCGATAGAGCAGCACTTCTTCTCCCCACATTATTGATTCCTTGATGGCATACTCTGCATTATTGGAGGCTTGACAGCGCTTCTCAGTAGGTGCAATGATCAAATGGTGTGTAGAACTACTAAACATTGTTACAGGGACACTTGAACAGCAAGGAGGACACTTCCTGTGGAACACACACCCACTATTCCAGCCCATCTCACAGTGGATAGAGAATACAATAGGCCCTCAAGAATATCTGATTCATTTTTGAACACTGAATAAGCACAATTCCAATATAGGTTGTTTACATAATCATGACTAAAATGGGTGAAATGATCTGTCCTCCATCTTAACCTTCAACCATCATGTTCAACATATTTGCCCTATACTGCTGGATATGTGTACTGAAATACATGAAAGTTTCAATGTGAAAATTTCTCCATTGGAAATTGTCAAGACTCTGAAATTCATGATTGAGTACCATGCTCTTGATATGCCTGTGTCTGGATTGCAATTGTATAAGCCACATAATCCAGTGGCCGACTCATATGAGGAAAATTTGGGCAATTTGAAGCTATCTACTCTTGAGGCACCATTACTATCATCCAATCAGATATTAGACCTATTTGAAGAACCACCCTCGAAAGGTCACATTCATATCATAGTAAGTATGTATTGGCTGCTATACAGGCATGACCATGTAATTATTGAATGAATGCCAATCCTCTAGACATACCAGAACTCCTCATTCATTGCTGGCTACATAGTAGATCTACAGATCCTCCTCAATCTATGCACCGCATCTCCACAGGAGGGGATGCAATCAAACTGGCACGAGAATCCTTCCTCACAAATACTGATAACCATTTCAATGTAAATGTAAAAGAAAAGAAACAATCACAACCTCCTTCTGAGAACTCCCACCCTTCATCCTTCCATGGACGACAGCTGGACCTAAGTCTATAGCCTGTGGTCATCCTTGTGAGGTTGAGGAAACTATTTCTTTCCCCTTGCTGCATCCAGCCTTTGGCCAATTCATGAATGATAGCAGTATGCACACACCAATAGAAGAAAACAATGATGTTACCCACAAACTGGCTTATGTCGGGTAAGAGTGATAATGAGGACACCGTCCTCCTTCCCGATGATATGTTCATCCAACTCCTGGATGTAGACCTAATGGCCTCATTAGCCAATCCCTCCGAATCTGACCCCCTCTTTGCTTGTGCACGTGACGCACTTGATGGACTATCTCTACCACCTATGAAATCAGCATTGTCTGATTGGCACATATCTGAAGGCATCCTTTACTTTAAAGATTGTGCCTATGTTCCCCCCGATTGTCATCTGGCTATTCTACAGCAGACTCATAATCATCCAACGGCAGGACAGCCTGGCTGTTTTAAGACAGAAGAATTGACGAAAAGAGATTATTGGTGGCCCTCCATGGGTGCCTATATCCAACGATATGTTGATGGCTGTGCCTTGTGCCAGCAGATGAAAACCGACACCCATCCCATAACACCACCAATTATGCCAATCGCCTCCACTGCCATCGCCCCTTTCACTCATCTCTCCATGGATCTTATCATGAAACTCCCCGTGTTGGGGGGCTTTGACTCTGTTTTGGTCGTGGTCGACCAAGGGCTTATGAAGGGGGTAATTCTCATCCCATGCAATGAAACCATTGATTCCAAAGGAATCGCCAAGCTTTTTCTGAAACATGTCTACCGAAGATTTAGACTTCATGAGAAAATCATCTCAGACCATGGTCCCCAGTTTGTCTCCAAATTCTCCAAAGCTCTTGCCCAGCTACTTGGCTATCAAATTGCAGCATCCACTGCATACCACCTGCAGACAGATGGACAGACAGAACGACTGAATCAAGGACTAGAAACATACCTTCGAATATACTGCTGATCAAACCCTGAAACATGGGCTGAACACCTCCCTATGGCCAAATTTGTCCATAACCACCAAAAGCATGACTCCAGAAACGCCTCACCCTTTTTCCTGATAATGGGATATGAGCCACATGCGCTCCCCCATGTCTTCCCCGACTCCGCAGTCCCAGCTGCAAACGAATGCGTTCAGAAACTACAGAAGACGAGAGAAGAAGCCATCTTATGCCATAATATCGCCATGCAGCGAATGGCAGAATGAACCCATGGAAAGAAATACACTCCTTGGAAGATAGGAGACAAGGTTTGGTTATCTGGAAGGAACCTCACCACCCCTCTGCCCTCAAAGAAATTAGCACCAAAATGATATGGACCCTTTACCGTTTCCATGGTCCTATCACCCATCACATTCACCCTCGTGCTCCCCTCCCAGTGGAAGATACACCCCACGTTCCATGCCTCAGAACTATCATCCTATCAGGAGACAGAAGTCCACGGTCTGAATTTCACTGAACCACCGCCTGACCTTATCAATGAAGAAGAAGAATACAAAGTCAAGGCAATCCTTGCCCATAAAGGAACAGATAAGCGACGGCATTATCTAGTCTCCTGGAAAGGATACTCCACTGCCAGTAACAAATGGGTCCCAGAAGAGAATCTGGCGAATGCTGGACGAATTTTGAAAACCTATAAGAAGACGCATCAATTGAAATAATTCCCCATCCCCTCTCTCATACAAACCATCATGAACATTCAATCTGCCTCCTCTTCTGCTACCCTTATTGAAGACGTCCCTGTCATCTCTGCTACCCCTACCCTAGCCACGACCTCCACCGCTATCATCTATAGAGAAAACATCTCTAATGCCAATGAAGAAGCTATCATTGAATCAGCTATTCTTTCCCGTCAACACACTCTAGAAATCAAACGCATCCTTGTTGAAAGGAATGCCTACCCCACCGCAGCAGTCCTCAATACAATCAGAACCGCCAAGCTCATTGAGCAAGAGGCTATGCTCATCACCGACCCCACTGTTAAACAATCTATCCTGCACTATCAAGGGCGTATTCGTCGTCTGTGCTACCTGCTCCTGCCTAGTAACATCAAAGAAGATATTTTGCATGCTATATTCATTATACTTGAAAGAACGACTACTCAAGTTGCCAGACCACCATCCCCTCATCTTCTTGATGAATATATTCGCATTCCCAGCACACCTCCATCAGAGACTCCTAAACCAGTCCTTCCTCCTATGACTCAGCGCACTACCGTCGAAAATCAGGCTACCATTAGCCCTCATGATTTGGAGCTTGGCACTCAAGCTTCACCTATCGTTGTTCCAGACTCAGACTCCACCCCATCCTCTCCCAATGCAAGAGTCACATGTAGAGAGCAAAAACAACGACTCCGTATCAGCTCTAAATCCGTATCCCCGACCAAACCACCAGTAAAGGTGTCCCCAACTACCTCGCTCCCAACAAGGCTTCCCATAAACGACAACAACAACTTCGTCTGTTGCAACTGTAAAAAGTTCAGACACCGTCACAAGAACTGCCCAAAATACTGGTGCCGCGTCTGCTACTGAAACATGCCTGGACACTTGTCCATTTATTGCAGGGATCTGCCGGTTAAAAGGAGAGAGAATAAAATCCCCGAACCACCGTCAAGTGACCATAAACAACCCGACTTCTACCAGAAACTCACAATCTGGGAAGCACACATTGATGAAGAAGAATCATTGACATGGCAAAAGGAACATGCTGAAGAGCTGGCTGAGTTTGAAGAACATTACGCTCAGGACTACAGTGATGACCCCATCCATTACGCTAATCAAGATGATTGAAGTCAGTGACTTCATCGCTAAACACGGGGTAATGTTACAGTAACGTTGCCACCCCCTATCTTTTCTCCTATCTCCTTGGACTTATGGCTGCGTTGCCTTGTATTTGTATAGCCTTGGCTACCCTTATGCCTTACCTTTGATTTGTCATTCCCCATTCCTATATAAGCTTGTCATGTATCGTAGTAGTTCCTTACTTTAATCTACTTGGTTTTACCTTGAAACCTGATCCTCACTTAAGCTTCACAACTTAAGTGTCTATCTATCCCTGATTCTATCTTTGAGCACTCCTCATTGATAGCCTGATTATTGTCTGTCTTAGAGGTGCCAGCCCTCTAGACCGAACCTTTGATCCTGCCTTGTACAGTATTAAGCCTGTAAAGCCAGTATCACTATCAGAACCCCTTCTCTTCTGAAGGCGGAACTACTTGCCACAGACATTGTCATTGATGAGACCCTCTTCTGGGTCTGTGACAAGAGAACCATCCAAGTTCGTAACAATTGATTGGTTAAGTCTACCTGCAATAGTAATTATTTCAGGTTTAGCCAGAAGCACAATAGCATAATCATAAGAGACACTGCCCATAACCCAGCTTTGTGTTGACAATTAGAAGCAGTCCAACCCTCCACAACCAAATGCTACTTGCTCAACAGTATGCCCAATAGCACCAATGCTGACCCCCCCCTCCTCCTGTATCTCCCCCTTTTCTCTTACATAGATATAAACTAGCTTCACCATTAATGATTCATGCAAAATAATGCAATGGACAGAACTTGCCACTAAGTAACAGACAGCTGTGGAACCTATGGAATGGACCACTGAACATTGGAATACAATTCTGGGCCAGCAGACCTTCAGCACCACTATACTACAAGTACTTCCAAACAGAGAGTGACTCAGACTCTTATGAAATTTTTGGCAAAGGCACCCCTGATTCTGCTCAACCCCCAGCATTCACCTGCGGGCAACTGAATACTATTATTGAAGTGAAATATGGTAGAGCAAGAATCCAACTCTTACACCAGGATAGGACAAGAGTAGAATGCAACAAGGGTAAGTCAAAACAACAACAATATATATGCATTCACAACCAAGAATGGCCAAATTAAAGAGGATCTGCTCAACTTTCACAACAGGAACCAGTAAGGTGAGCATGAGGGGTACCTATGCCAAAACAACCTAAGCCCACTGGCTAAATTGTGAATGTTGTCAAGCGTGACTCCAGCAATATCATTATGTGAAGTCATGGTGGTAAGCACAAGAGACTTTCTCTAAGGCAAGACTGAGTAATTTGACTCTGTCAGTGCCAAGGGAATACTGTCAACTATGTAAAGAGCATATCTGAAATACAAGTATAAATGGAACTGTCGTGGACCAAAGGAACTTCACATAGTACTTCTTGCAGTTGTTATCAAGCAAGTTGGAAACCCAAGAGGTGGGTTTAGAGCTATATCTGTCTATAAGTGCTTGGAGGTTTTAGAAAAAGGCAAATATGCAGAATCACAGACCTCTACAGCAGTCTGAAGGCATTTGAGACTAGTGGACACTTGTGTGATAGAAGATTATCACAATTGATGGGTTTGAAATGAGTAACATTTTTCTCAAGCTCTGGTTTCTTTTTTTTGCAATGTCCAATACCCACTGATAATGATACTGATGAGTTTGGTTGTAAGAGGGATTTGATCTGGTGAAGTGGAAGGGGATATAGATAAGGCCAATATAGGAGGACATCACAGAGAATGCTATGGTAAGGTAGATGATGCTGGGCAACACTTAGAAGAGGTTAATGCCGCTTGGCAAAGTGAGACTGATGCAAGCCTAAGCACTTTTGGCTAACAAATGGAATCTGAGCATCAACATGTATTTGTATTCATATATGGCTAAAGCTATGTAGATTCTTAATGTTAGATATTAAAATCATGTAGACCACACCTCAATACTATCACTGGATGAGTTGGCCTTCCTAGGAAAGTCAACATCACCTTCTGCTTTACTCTGTCTGTCTAGAGCATCTTCTGAGGCATCAATATGAAATCTGTTAGCTGATCCCTCTATGAGATGACGCTGAAAGCCCATTTGCACCTCCATGAATGCCTCTACCAAACAAGACATTCACATAATTGTGTCCCTAGTGCATTCCAAGAGTCTGATGCTTTTCTCCATTATATCATTGGTATGAGTGAGTTGCACTACAATGCTATTGGCAGCTGCAACCCAGGCTTGACCATTATATTCAATGAATCACTCTTCCTCACCAATGATTATGTGATTATTGGGAGTCACTGCTAAGTCAGACTTAACCATCACAGGGCTGTGGTAGTGCTTTCTTGCCCTTGGTAATGGAGACCGTGCTCTGTTTGAGACTTTACCCCTCCATGATTTCACCTTCTTTATTTCCACCTTCTTCCATCTCAGATTCTTTCAACTCCACTTCCTATATTTGCTTGTTTTACAATAAATGTTTAGCTTTACTACTTCTGAGTACTGTGTCTTGCTTCTGGATGTTAGAAGATGCATTAATGTCTAGGACTTGTTTGTATATTACTTGTGATAATTATATTCTAACTTAATATAAGAGAATATTGTCATATTAATTTCATATTAATTTCATATTAATTTGTATCAAAAGATCAAGTAGTATCAAGCAGGTGATCCTCACTATGTACACCCATACAATGATTTGCACCTGCAATGTATGCCATTCCATCTGAAAGTATATGCCAGTGTGATGTGGTACAATGATTGATGTTGACACTAGTAAATGTATGAGTTATTTATTAATCTTTTCTTCTGAGTATTTCTTAGTTAAATTTAGATTGGAGGTGTTATCTTTAATGCCTTTAATGATACAAGTCTTTAAAATATGCTTAATAATTATAAGGCTGTTGCAACCAATCCTAGTGTGCAATCAGGTAAGGTTTTCAGAGATGAACTTATACAAGTAAAATAGTACCTATTGAATCACAACTAGTCAAGGGTAGCCATTGTGGTAATGAGTATACATATACTCTCTTCTTTATAGTGATTCTGAAAACTATATTCATGTCATATTTCATCATACACATGTATGTAAAGATATCTACTATTATTTAGAATACTGATGTACTTCTTCAAAGTGTGAAGTATGCTGCTCCTTATATAGCAAAAAAACATCAAGGAAAGAGTACAGCTGCTGAAATGAATTGTCTTAATACTAGTGATGCTAATATTTTCTATTGCTCTGACTTCCTATCTGAAACAGATGCCTCACTAATACAGTGGAAGCTGTGGTGTGATATCTGAACTGAATGTTTCTTCATGTCTTTCCAGGTACTTTATTCAAGATCTCTAAAGCTTTCTGCAATGCTGGAATCTCTGGAGGCCCGTGCATATATATGACAGGGCCAGGCAGTGAGGGATCAATACTATATTGTAGCAGGTGGAGAACAATGCATCTGCTTTATAGTACTGGCTTACCCAGATGATACATGTACATCTTGACCTGGAAGACAAGACAAGACTAGTAAGTGCTGCTTTTCACATGTCCCCCCTAACTATCTGGTAAGCTATAGAGCAAATGTTATAGAAGATATTTAGGGATTGTCTCAAACTAGTGATGCATTTGTGGGACTTTTTTTTAAGTTGAACACAGTCCACTGTCCCTCCAAGATCCACCTGTGCTAACTCTATCAGACGTGTTAGCAAAAATTACAGTGCCTGAAGAAGATTGTATTGACATCAAGCTGCTACATCAAGATTTTCCTACTATGCCTCACTCCCTTACAATCTTTTGTTATACCACTAAACACATCAACAATCACTCATCAAAACCCCCGTCATCTTCTCTGCAACACTTTGATAGTGGCTCACAACTGGATCTCTTATTATACAAATGCTCTTTTTCCTCCCAACTACATGCTCGTCCCCCACAGACACAGAGTCAAATCATTACTTTGTCTGAATCCTTCTAGTTTTTTTTTCTCCATTCCACCACATTTGTGCTTAATTAGCAGAACAAGTATATTGTAAAGGTTATTACATCTTGCTCAAGCTTTAGTTAATATCCAGTTCAATATACTGACATGTGTTAGTTTTAGAAGTCACATCAATATCATTTCTTTAGTGTGCATTTCCCCTGAGTGAGTCCCTGAAGTCATGGTAGTTCAAGGTCACCAACTAAAATGCTAAAAATACAATAAGACACCACTTGTCTGTGGTATTAAATTCTTGGTTTCTAATTAAAGTTCTCTATACTAGTACCATTATTCATATATTATAAGTACAGAGTTGTTCTTAATATTATGTCCACACCATATGCACTCTCCACTTGTCTGAAATTGACTCAGACCTGTCCACTGCAGGCAACCAGATTATTTATTTGGCTTGAACCTAACCACTGCAGGCAGTGGATTAATTTTTTGGTTCACTATTTAACCCAATTTGGTAACTATTTAATAATCAAAATGAAATGTCATCAGCACCACATTAACTAATTACCATAGCCCACAAATGTAATTTTACTTGCTTAAATAAGGTATCATTATCACTGGTTTATCTTATTATCTTACTACTACTACCACCTTGATCTCTCATTGGAAATTCCAGCAAGAAATCTGCATTCTATCTACTCACTACTCCTACTCTCATACTACAAACTCCTTGAACCTTCTTCATCAACATCCAAACCTATAGTTGGAAATTCTAGCTAGTTATTCCTACGTCCAATTCAACAATACTCTAGTATCCATGCAATACAGAACCCAAACCCTCCAAGCCTTACACTAAGAGGGTCCCAGTGATGTCAGCACAATCTTGTAGACTAGCAGAGATGTATCCTTCATGTGAGTAACTGCATTATAATGCCAACTAACTGATCTAATTTCTGTGTTCTAGAAAACCATGTGAGATCATCATTGTCAGAAGCTACAGCTTGGCCAGAGAACCCTTGTGAGGAGGCTCCTATAATCATATCAAACCATCCCCACAGTTCTAAAGGCAAATCAATACTTTATCTAATGTTTTCAATTCTAATCATTCATTACAGTTGTCGAGTATTGTAACAAGCCAGGCCAGTTCTGGCCCAATGGTCAAAAACCTTCATTCAATGGACAAAGACATCGCAAATGTGTTTTGTGACCAAATGAAGGCATCAACCATGACAAAAGATTACCAACAACATCAAGGAGATCAACCATCTCAAGGAAGACATTCGACCTACACAATCATTCGTACCTCACACTGGGGACATTATTCTGTATCATGACTACTCTGACTATGAGGGTTCCGATAAGAATAACTTCCTTGAATCACTGGATAAATGAAAACTGCTAAAGAGATAAGGTTAATTTTGGACCATGGCAAAACTGTGGAGTTATATAAGTGTTGATTCAGAGCTGTACCATCCTTCTATTAGTGATTGTATCTTACCAATAGCATATGCATAGATTTCCAAGCCACAACTGCAGGTCATCTTTCTAGACACCCTCACCTATAATGCCAAAGGTCAAATACACGAATAAGCCTTAGATTAAGCTGAAGGTGTATTTGCATTTCTTGAGTTTGAGACATTAGTCAACTAACATCTTCAGCCATCTCCATTGGATGATTGTTCTTGGGTGATACAATCAGAACTCTCCTCCCTTATCTCAGTAGCCTTTAGAACTACTGGGTTTTGATCTCTAGCAGCAATAGGTAAGACAATTTTCCGTCAATCTGTCCATAGGGCCCAACGACAAATGACATTAGCATCTGTCTTCTAGTCTTCAATAACATTTTAAGAATTACAATTTTGTTTTCAAGAATGTTGATTATAATATTAAGAAGGCTCAAGACATGACAAACTTACTAACTGACCAACCTACCCACTACAGTTTTGCCCACTGAGTGAACAAATATGGCATTTCTCTAGCCTTCCATCTACTATCTCACTTATATAATGATGACACTTATACAGCTAAGACCATTGAAGAAGATAGTGATAGCACTGAGACTGATAATAGTTAAGATGATGATAAAGACTACTCTAAGGATGAGAGAGGAATAGATGTTGATGAAGGAGGGGATAAGACAGCTGAAGATGAAACTATCAAAGTACCTACGAAGTAAGAAATATACTTGTAGGTTACTCACTCTATCTATGTCTGTAGGATGCATTAAACTGCAGTTATCCACTCAGCACGCAACATTTACACAATGAGACCTTTAAGAATTTTAATTTCTGGAATCTCAGTAAGGTAATTGGAAATGATTTACTAATAAGGTTAATATGAAACTTCTCACTTTCTCTCAAATTAAACATCAATTTCAGCCTTAAATATTTTAGCAAATGCTGGAGATTATACAGATGCTAGTATCATTCTGTTAACCTGTGTTCAGTTTCTATGATATACACTACAAACTATAAGAAGAAGAGTCAAATGACTTTAACACTTCAGACTCACATCTCTTCTATTACAATATTTCTACAACCATCTTTGAGTAACAAGTAATAACTGACTCAGGTAGTTTCAAAATGAAAGCAGGTCAGAAGTTGAGGTTTCATCTGAAATTGAATTTGTGAAATGACAGTGGATGACCCATCTAGTCCATATCTGACAAGCCCAAGGACACCCTACTAAAAAGTAATGTTTTCTTATCTCTATATAAGCTCATGACTTACTCTTCAAACTTAGTATAACATGATTTCTTCTGTTGATATAAGTGAAAAATTCTGCACCTAGTTTTAGGCTATTGAGTAATACTTTCAAGCAGCAGCCTAAGTGGCCCAAACATTGGCTGGCATATTTTCTGTATGCTTTCCATTTTTCTATGAAAAGTCTTACAAAGCTTTTGATGCTGGTGTGTAGTTGACATCTGACCCAGGTTCTTAATTGAGGAAGGCTATTATTCTCAAACTCATAGTCTATGTGCATAGAGATGGCTTAGATGTAGGCCTTTGTGCCAGCTTTTCTATAGATTCTTTTACAAGTGGAGAAGTTCCTTCTTTCTGAGATAGAGGCTAAATTGGTGTCAGTACTAATCTCCTTCAATGAAAAACTGGGCTAATTAACTTGACAATTATCAATCTAGAGATATGTTACTCTTCATATCAGAATTCCTGTATCATTTTGTCAGTCAATGGTTTTCTACTCCAGTGTTACAAGAAATCCAAAATCTAGGTATTTCAAGCGAGAGCCAGACGCAACTTAGATTCGATCAGCAGGTTGCAAGGCTGATGCATCAGTGAGTAAGTTTTCTAAGGTTATGGTAGTATGCCTTCCACTACACTTGGCACCCCCACAGAAGTTGGCACCTTCATAAACCTCGTATTTATAGCTACTTAATACATAGGTATTACTCTCTCCAATACAATTCATTACAAGGTTGAATGACCACAATTAAAGCAGAATTGAGTGATCTAGTTGAAAGTGCCAAAGTCACATAGAAATGTCACCTGCCAACACATACAAAACACTGCTTTGTGACGAATAGAATACAATTTACACGTGTTCCATTCTGCTGTTTGACAAATGCTTTACAATACTAGCCAACCAATAAATTTTCAGTTAGACTCCACATTCATAGAGTTTTGCAGAACACATTATACAGCCACATTGGACCACAATCTGGCACCTGACAAGGCATGACTGGCAGGTGACTGATGTAGTTGAAGTGAGTTTGCTATATAAAATGTAATGACATTGACCTCTGTTTCTTGGAATGAGTATTCATTTTCTGTTGAAACTGACATCTTGATTTGGTCAGGGAACTCAGGCCATGTTGACATGAGCTTCTGGAAAGCTTCTACATATTCACCCACTTTTTCCATCTTGGTGACCCAAAGGAACTTTGAACCTAAGGAAACAATACAGTTCAAATGTGAGATCACATTTTCAAAGATGAAAGTCAAGATATTCACCAGTGGTATTGGGGTGTTGGAATCCTGTGTATCACAGAGGCTGTGAACTTCCACACTGCATTCTGGACCATATGTGTTGGTAGAATCATAACCCCACATCAACAATGCATCCAGCCACAACACATCATTGATGAAGTTGTTTTCGCACGGTTCCCATATGATGTGAGATATGATGGATAGGGGAAATTGAAGTAGGTCTTTCAGTTGAAATGCGAGCCCATGGAACTTGAAGGTTATGGCCAAACAGCCATTGAACTAGACATCCACCCAGTTAAACACATCCCTGGCTTCCTGTGCATCAGCATTGAATGCATCCAAAGCTTGCTTACATATCACTCTCGCCTCTCCTGCATCTATACCATCCCCACGGTTCAATATGGAATAGATCCTGGAATTTGGGGGTAATCTCTTCAACTGCTTCTCTGCCAACAAGCCTTCCAGGAACTCCATCCAATATATTGAATAGAAGAGTGCCCTATAACCGACAAGCCCCAACCAAGACCGACAGCTTAAATGATGCAGGAGGTACCTAGCCAATTGTGTGTTGCTCTCTGTGTGAATAAAAAGAGCGGGATCAGGCCACTGAAATCCTGTACCAATTCCAGGTGGTACCCAGATGTGAGAAGAAGACCTGTCCACCATTTTCAGGGCATTGATCCATACAGGAATCGCTGGAGGTACATGATCTCTGGATAGGTCTGCCCATGGAGAATCTATTTACGATAGTGTGACAAACATTGTCTTGGCCACCGCAGTACTGGCGCTGAGTGCTGAAGAATTGCTGGTACCATTGTTGTTAACAATTCCATATGTGTCCACAGCTGTGACCTCAACAATAGGACCACCTGTTTCACCATCATTCTCTGACCCATTAGTGTCTTCATGCTCATGATTAGAGGAATTTCCAGTAGCCTTAGACAATGTTCCATATACTGGAGTGACCCCCATCATCATATCCATATCTTCAACAGGATCTGTGACAACAGGACCCCATATTACTGGGGACAGAGGAAGCACTATGTTCATTGCTGACAGGATATTTGTCAATCATTGAACCTGCAAATGTGGTGCTATTTACCAAGATGATTTTGCTGAGTGTGCAGTGGTCACTAAGAGCTAGTGAAATCATGCTCACTGTTGATGGTAAGGCAGAGGTGATATTTTGTGGTATATCCTGTACAGGTATCCAATGAATATCAAGCTTAGGACATTTTTCAGTCCCTCGGTCATCATCCTTGCATCAATCAGCATCTAAACCAATCAAAGCCAATGGAACTGACCTTTAATGGAGGTTGACTATTATATGGCATCCGCTTTCACTTAATCATCACATCATTGTGTCCGACATCCACCAAATCACACTCCAGAGAGTTCTCCACCATATTATGTATATGTGTAGCTTTGCCCTGGCTAGTGTTATATTCACCTTTGGCATCCATGTGACTATCATGATCTGATGTCATGAACCAATCATCATCCTCGTCCAGTATCATCCTGGCAGTAGTGTGAGTTCAAATCTGCTAAATGCACAGCACATACCTCAGAGCTACTGTTGGTTGATATGGGGAGGATGTGCAGGGATTGGTACTGTAAATGGAATCTTTAAGCTATGTAATTGCCACTTGCTGAATTTCTGTGGCCTCCAAGTCTATGGCATGGTCAGTGGTGTGCTCTGCTGTTGCCTGAGCAATCATTTCCTTAATCAAAAATAAATGGGCAGTTGAACCGCCACACATGTTGCTTTCATTCTTACAGAATGCATCGTGGATTGTTGCCCTGTTTGCTAAAAGAAGAGTTGGAAAGGAAGCTCACAGATATTGTAACTTAAGGTGTTTCACTGGGAGACATCTCTCCTATTTCTCACTAAAGTACATTCCAAGAGAGTTCCAGTGATTCAAGTGCATTGGCCTGCTACTGCTCAGCCAATGAGTTCTCATTAAATGTCATGGTGAAATGATAATCAAGGTGAGTTGACCACCACTTGTCACGCATATGTGGTGTATCATTCTTGATTTCTTCACAGAGAGCCACAAGTACATTGATGAGATATACTGAGATCGCTATGTAGAACTTAATATCATCATTGATGGCCTGTGATGGTGAGAGTGAGATCAACAGCTTTGAAGTCTTTTAGTACAAATGAACTTGGTGAACTAAAGCAATGACCACATCATGGCAGGCTTTCAGCACCTTTACCCACAGATTCATACAAAACTTGAAGTCCCATTTGTAGTTTAAACATCAACATTCTCACCTTGTCAAGGCCAGCTAACAGCATGAGCGTGTTCTTGCTTGATTTCAATGACACTTCATATAACAAGACCTGATCTACAAATGTTTTCGAATATTGCTGTATGATGAGGTGGATGGGCTTGTTCTTGTAATCTAGTTCCTGATACATGCTGTGTTCAAACTTCACTGGATCTTAGTACAGCTCAAGCCTTATGATAACAGTTTCAAATGTATACAGTCCAACATCAGTTTCATGTCCATTTCTGACGCCACTGTTGTATTATGGAATGAAATAGCGTTGATTCTACTACTACATCTGCATCATGTCTAAGAGAGAAACCTCCATCAAGCAGCCAGTCTGTCTCCATTGTCCAGGAATATTTGCAGGAGCTTAGAGATTCTCTCACTTCCCTCTCAGTGTCCCTGGAATTGCAGAAGACTCAAGTCTTTCTGATACACAGCATTAACAAGGTGAATAATTGTGTCTATAATTCACATATACCTTATATTCTGATATATCTCATGGCTTAGGAAAAGATGCCAAAAGAGTGCCAGGATGCAGTGTCCATCCTTGTACACCAGCTTCAACTGTACCAAGGTAGTGCAAAGGCTCTGATGGCACTTCCAGAATCAGACAGTGTCAAAGAGGACATTGATTTCCACTTATCCATCACACAGTGCTTTGTGGACATGCTGGATAAGTTCATAAATGAGCTTCAAAGAGATGCTCCCAGTCCACATTCCAAGTGGCAGTCATGCTACCTTGACTTTCACTTTGCAATGACTTTGGCTGGCAATTCATCCACAAATGAGCAACACACCACCACACTTGAAAAGATTGATCGCACATAGAATAACTTTCTACAGAAGAAGGCCTATGTATCAGTACAACAGCATGAGTATGATTCTATCCAAGACTGATCACACAGGTCATTGAACAACACACAATTCACAAGGCAGCAGAGATAAAGGAGATTCAGAAAGAGAAGACTTTGCAGGTCAAAAATCTCACTTCAGATGTTAAATCATCTCCTGCAGATAGGGCTGGGAAAACTGGCAAGGTTAGCTGAAATGTTGATATCAAAGGTTCTCATGCAGCAGATCAGAAGCAGAGGGCCAGCAAGCCTAACCACAGTCTACATCTTATTCAATTACAATGCTCTTGTACATTTTGCATGATCAGATCTGCTGCATGCTTTTTGGTACTGTGACCATTTCACATTTATGTAGTACTACATAGTCAGTCAACCATTCCTTTCAATTCAATTTGGCCCCCACTTTTCAATATTCATATGTCCAAGTCTCCAATGGCACTTGCATGGACCTGATAAATTCATCTTGGCATATCATTTTGTAGACTTGCCACAATCAAAGAATCCAGAACTACTGTAGAGTTATGACCGTAGCTTCGCGCCCTTTTGGGTGTGACCATGTCACACTTAGCTTTGCAGCTTCGTTGGGCCTTGCGACATGTGACACACCCAAATTAGCTTCGTCCTGACCAACATGGATTTGCCAACCCGACTCGGTGAAACCACCTAAACCTTCCCTCTACCTTTCAGTGGTAACATTGACCAAGATCCTCAGGTTGTTTCCTTGAGCTGTTTGATGTGGGCATTTTTCCAATGGATAAGAAAGACAGACAGCTGCATCCCATTGAGTTTGACCTTTCCTCAGCATGTCTATCAGTTTTGACCTGTCAGAATGGATCTCATGCAGCCGCTCGTTTGATTTTTGGTCGCACAACTGACTCATGCATATATAGTGATTTTTGGTTTTTTTGTTAGCAATTTTACCTGTTTTACCACGTGTCACAAAATAGCTTCGCTCCCTGAAATTTAGTGTGACTGTCACATCAAATAGGTTCAATTTGTTGTGGGGTGGGATGCGTGATGAAGTTACGGTCATAACTCTACAGTATCAAGAGTGTTTATTAGGGTACGGACGATAAGTCAAGCTGATGTTATTAACCTGTGTTAAAAAGCAAGCGATTGCACAGGGTTATTAACAAGCATGTTATTAACATGTTATTAACAGTCACGTGACCAAAAAAACGACGATTTCGCTGTATCTACTACCAAAATTTTCCGCCCCACTCGGTGTCCTTGTCCTCTAGGTCAGCATCATCCTCAGTACCATCACCATCCGGGCCGTTGATAGGAAGGCTTTCCTTGCATTCATCAGACAATGCTTTGGTCACAATTGGTGCGTGAAGGTTTGCATCTACTTCGATGTCGAAGGCTGAATCCTGTGCTGGTTCGGCTGCTAGCTTCTCATCGAGCCAGGTGTCTTTTTCGTCTTCAAGAATCTCTTCCTGCTCATCTGTGCCCACAGATAGATAGCTGCCAGTGGGCTCGTGGCTTCGATGAGCCGGTTCTTTGGGTGTCGAAATGATGGAGTCGAGATTGCCGAATGAAATGTCTGGGTGCCGTCTTTCGACCATTTTCTAAGAGACGTGAGTCGTCGATACAGGCCACTCAATAGGACACTGACCTTTGGATCATACATATGTCATTGCCGAATCTGAGTCATGTCCACCAGTGTCTGGACATGTTGACGGTTCCTGGCTGGTGTATTCATCCTCGTGAATACTGACATTGTTCGTTCCTCCGGTATAGATGACGGCTTGATTGAATAAATTTTTTCTGCGATACACTGAGATAAAGACTGAGTTACGAGTAGTAGGATTGGCTGATTGAACTCACAGCAAGTATGCAACCTTCAGGTATCTTCGTTAAGTGAGTCCAGTACGAGAGGATGCCCTGACCAGCATCCACCATCACATCAAAAGGGTACTGTCCTTTTACATAGCGCTCGAACTGGCGCACAAAAGCTTCGCGAACATCAGCAGCCATTTTTCCTTTGAGAGTGGGGTTGTGCTGGGATTTGAACTCGGCTTCGACGACAATTTTGAGGTACTTGAAAACTCGGATGTAAGTTGGCGATGTGAGGATATCTGGTGCAACTGTTGAAGGAATGCGAGGGACCTTGATTTTGAGAGAGAGCGGGTTATATAGGATCGTGCTGTGAACATAACCTGTCTCACATGAGATAAGGATCAAAGGTGAAGAATGAGCAAAACATACGTGGATCTAAGCACAAAGCCACAAGATAGCAGTCAGCTGGTCCGTCTTCGAGCTGCTCACGAAAGCGGGAATTGACGATAGCATATATTTGGCCCATCTCTTCGACATTGAAGCCACTTGACAAATCCTCAAATACCTGTTTGATGCATCCGCAAATTGCCAACCAATATTTGTACATGTCGGCTGGATTTGTTTGCGTTGACTCAAGACACACGATAGCCTTTGCAATTGGGCCCTGAACATCAATGAAACGGGCAAGGCCTAGTTCGAAGTTCAATCCACGATGGCTTCCAGACTTGATTATGCTCGCTAAGTCTGCTTTCTGTAGTAATTGATGAGTTCAAGATGATAAATGGGGTGTGAAAACCACGTACCTTGCCCGGAAATTTGATTGACCCAGTGTCAACAAGTTCTCGCAATGCTGGGAGGCAGCGCTGAACAGAGATAGTGGCAGCGCAGATAGTGGCAAAGCGTGTTTTGCCAATTCCTTCGATTCCTCGAGTTATCCCCTTCTGTAGCCTTACACGTTCGAGTGCATCATATGCTCGGGTTGACTTGCGGAAGTATGTCACAAGGGAACGAAGTTGAGAGATCATCTAAAAAAAATAGTCAAAACATCTATCAGATTGAATTCGAAAGATCACAAACATCTTTGAACATCGGAAGCTTTGCGATGTCCTTGCAAACAAGGTTGAGGTGATGACATGCGTCTGACATAGGAATCACTGTCTTGACGGCTTGACAAACAAGTTGTCGAGCAACACGAGTATTACCAGTGTTGTCAGACGCTATCCCAGAAAAGCGGAACCGGCCAACCAGGTCCATTGCATTGAGCAGCATGTGTGCAATGTGCTCACCCGTGTGTGAGGTATCTGATGATTCTTCACCCTCAATGAGAAAGCTACGGCCATCTGGAGTAGTAAAGTGGACCGTGTATGCAGATTGTGGTCGCTTCATTGTGCCACCATCATATGAAATGGTGAGGTTGAATCGTGTCTTGAGGAACTCTATGCTCAGTTTCCGAACATGAGCAGCTTCGCCAGGGATGTGTTTGTCAGCAATTAGGGTGCCGCTGGATGGGCGGTATGCTTTGTTTGCAATGAGGAAGATCTCTTTCCATTTGACGTAGTCAACAAGTGTTGGGGGAATTGCAGCTGCGCATATGAGCTTGACAATTGCAAGGTCTAGTCGTGTTTTGAGGTATTCGCGTCCCACCTTGCTACAGTCCACTTCGAGCCTTGACTTCGAGTGTTCAACAACACCAACAACACTGGCCGTAGTCATCTCTGCATCTGAATAGGCCTTCGGCAATGGATTCGAGTCCTCCCCTCTAGCCACTACCACTTCCAGCTTCTCTACTTGCGCTCCTAAGCTCTCGCTGGCTAGGAGCTCGGTGACTTCACAACGGAGGGTAACAGGTAGGCGGTGGCATGAAGTCGCATGTTTCAGCAGACGTTTCCGGTTGGCAGGGGCAGCTAAACTGTATCTGCAGTTCTCCCCGAGACATCAATACTGTCGCTTTTTTGGCTTGCCAAGCTCGTGACACTGCCTTGTCACCTTTTCAAGCACGTTAGTACGTGGTCGGCCAACTATTTTACCATTGGTATTTTTCCGCTTCTTTGGCTCGATATCTACTAGTTGCCCCCTGAACTGAGATTCTGTAGTGTCGGAATCATCATCAAGCATGTCTGCCTTTATTGTTGCATGAGTAAACTCGTCTGAAGCTCAAGTTGATTGGCAACTCACATGACTTCGCTTCTTCTTGAGCTTGAATATTGGTGCAACGGACTCATGGGGTAGTATAGTAGGCAGAACAGACACAGATGCAGACACTGGTGGTGATGAAGATGGTATGGTAGATGAAAGTGGTGTAATGGATGCAGATGTCGGTGGTAGTGATGGCAATTGTGACGACATGACATGATGCTCGATAATGGCATTTCCATAATGCAAACGTGCGATATCTGTGTCGGAAGATGATAATAGAGGGAACTTCGTTGGTTGGACAAAATGAGCAAGGGCATTGACCGCTAAGACACCGCAAGAGTGCATATCCTCCTGGCAGGAAATCTGTAGATCACCCCATGTCAAGGGAGTTGGTGAATGGTGTGAGAGCCACCAGTCAATGGCTGCCTTCAGGTTATTTGGAATAGCCGCGCCAAATGAGTCTCCATAGAGGACTTTCTGGTCCTCCGCGTTGATCAGAACTGCAGTCCAATGGTTCTTGTGGATATGGCAAGGGATACCAAGGCTTTTGTAGTGTCCCTTGAACAACTGCTCGGCGGCATTGCGAAAAGGTTTCGTCTCCCGCGAGGTCAAATAATCTTTCTCAACATGCTCGTCATGTGCGAGTAATAGTAATGGCACAAAATATGCAGTTTCAAAGGTATGGTTCGATGCTACATCCTTATCTCCATATACAATGTCCAACATCATATTCAGATTTGTATCGGTTAGCCATTTCTGCGATGCGAAATCTGCAAGGTCATGAATGGGTGACCAGTCACAGAAACCTTTCGTGGAGCCCGACCAACATAACCTGCTCAAGGCAAAATGAAAGGTAGAGGCCACTGGATCGGATTGGCGTTTGGTAAGGAAGGCTTCTGCCTGTCGCCATTTGTTTTGGATGTCGAGGAGAGTATACACTTGGCGCCAAAACATCAGAATCCAGAATGGAAAAGAATGATTGATGTCGGCATGAGCATATACAATAGACCTGCTACCATCTAATCTTGCACGTTGCACCCCTTCTAGGAGCTGGTGCAAAACTGTAAGTCGGGGGAGCGGCTGTGTGCGGAGATAATCGAGATATGAGGTGTCCTCAGGTGGGGAGTCAGTATTGAAGTATTTGCGCAATGGTGGAGCGGTCGTAATCGAAGCTGATGGGAGTGGGAATTGAAGGAATGACGAGACAGACAGATTCTGATCTGGGAGAATAATTGATTGCACTGATACAGGAATAATAAGAATATTATCATCTGGGGCTTTTGTGTCAGCCATTTTGAGTGCTTGACTGGTGCAAGACTCAGAGGGAGGGAAAACCAGGTTGAAATTTTCGTTGCGAGACAGACTCGAGCCATGTCAGACCGGGTAGCTTGCTTCTCTGCAAGATTTGCATTGTAAACGTCGAATGATATGCAAGGAACAACAGAAGGTCAGAGGGCGACTCACCAAGACTACAGGGGTCAATAGACTTATTAACACTGTGTCAACCCCCCATGGTCGTGGGCCTGTTATTAACACGTTATTAACATGTTATTAACATGCCTTTATTAGCAGTGTTATTAACAACTGACTTTTCGTCCGTACCCTAGTGTTTATAATGTGTTGCAGTATGGTAGCAATATTGCATACATTACATAGCTATCCCTTGCTAGGTAATTCAAACCATTGAAAATGGAAAGCACAGATGCTCAACAACTCAGACACAAATATGCTGCAATTCCTCATTGGTCATGATGGTACAATGTCACAACATCGTTGCAAACCCCAATGTGAATGTATGTTTGATAACCAGTGCTAATGCAACTTTTCATGATAAAGTTATGGATATCTTTGTCTTTGAAAACTAAATTTGAACAAATAAACATGCCCAACAAGTTGTACAGATCTACACTATGATTCCTTGCTAGCTGTGATGTCGCAATGTCACATTCTTGCCACCAACTCCTCATCATAGTCTACATTTGAATGCACAGTTTAGCTATGTACCAACAAATCGAAATTCTCGCAGTATGGATAACTATATTTCGAAGGAACAGAAGTACATCTTTCTGTAGTTCCCACGACCACAAAATCACAGACTCATGAATTCACTGATGCAGAGCACGCTCGCCCGATTACCCTAGTGTAAACTTGATTAAACTCGACTAAGAAATTTTGAAAGTTATTTCAGTACCACTATTGTATAGGGTCAATTATCCTAATATTCAGGTCTAAATGTATGGTCATGGCCTCCAAGAAAGCCTACCCTGCACGGCACTTGCAGAGATCCGTATAGCTTCACCAGTAAGATCATTCGTCCCTTCAAAACATTGGATCAAATCCTTGACACTACCACCACTACTCCGTCTTATCTGGTAATCACCTGTGAATTTGCGTTGGGTAGGCTCCGGCGATATGTGACGAAGCTCTACGAGACGCTTTGGCTTGTTCCTGTGCAGCTGTGCACGCTTCTGTAAAGGTTTGGTATGGTGAAGATTCACAAAATCCTTGTGCGGTTTCTGCTGCTCCGAACGTTTCCGCGCTGGCGTCATAATGGGCTTGCGGCGGTCTACGAGGTCTGTGGGTGGAGGAGGTAAGGGAGGACAGTCGGGATGATCATCAGGTTTAATATGTACACGGCGAGGAAGAAATGATGCCCATGTTGGAAGCCTGGAAAAGAAACCTGTCTTTTCCGCTAGATGATTCGGTGGTATAATGGTCGGTTGAGACCTAGCTGCGTAAGATGATGTAGATATGGGAATATTCGTTGCGTCAATAGCACTGGCTTCGTCGAAGAGATCACAGTACCGCGGTGTGTGCGAGACCGGCGTAGAGGTGAAATTTGCTAGCGTGGACACATCCGGGGATACAAAGCTGGTAAAAGACAGTGCTGAGAGATCGGCTCGTGCAGCCCGCTTTTTGATGAGCACATCTACTCTCGCTAACAAGTTCTCCCTAAGGATATGTCAGCTCAGCCAGGACAGCGAAAACTGTGCAAATGTACAAACCAACTCCAGGGGGGGCCCAGCCTCGTCACGACATCGTGACCTCCAGCAAGACATTGAAATCGCATCACCACCGCCTCCCTGATAACCTCCTTTGGCGCATTGATAACTCCATTGGCATGGCACTCCTCAAAAAAACATTTATCCAAAAGCTTCCAGTCCTCACGCCTCCACTCGCCCGCTTTTGGCCTATACCGAGGTTGGGGGCATGTCACACTCGAAGAACGAGACCCTCGCTCCCCAGTGTGCCCAATACTGACCTGAAGGGGCAGTTTTATGGGCGTATGTTGCTCAATGAATGTGATGTCCTGCATGATATCTTCGACATCGCACCACGGCGTCGAATGTCCCTGGAGGGTCGCACGCCGGCTCTGTGTCGAGCTGCGGCGTTTCCCGACGCCTGCGCCAAGGAAGGTTGTGCGCGACTTGCGGGCAGCAGCACGCTTGGAAGAAGCCAGTACACAGTCATAGTCATGCTGAACAAGTTAGAAACTTTAGCTTGTGGAGTTTGAAGCAAGAGATACTTACTAATTTCAAAATCGCAGCGGCTCTTGCTGCAGCCTTTGGATCGCTACCTGTGATGCGTACTACATTGCTTTCAACATCCACATCCGAATCCTCGCTCTCTTCTACCATGACATGAGAATCGCTGGTTGGCGGATCGCTGCTGGATTGGTCGTCCGACGCAGGTGGCACCTCCACGATATCCTCGAACACGCTCTCAATATCCAATGCATCCAAGATATTTCCTTCCATGCCCTCAATCTCGCTCTCTGCAACTTCCATATCCTCTGGATTGGGCATGCTCCTGTCCAGTCGTGCCTCGTACGGAAATGGGCTGACTGGCCGACCCCACTCCTTCATGCGCGCCTTTGCCCCACTCGTTGGCGGGTCCGCCTTCGTGGGCACTTGAAACATCTTGAAGCGCCCCGTGAATTCCCCCTCGCCCTCTGATTCGGTGTCAGTCCATTCGCCTAACTGGGTGTCCCAAACATCGGTATGTCTGTGCGGTGTGACAGGGGTCAAACTAGATCTAGTCGTTGAAACCAAACGTCTTGCACTCAACAACAGTGGGTCCTCTGTTGGGCTGGGGGGTCTTATTGCACTCAAGTCGATCTCTGGTGGCTCCCTCTTTATACTGGTCTGCCTGGATCCATGCCTCCGCGGCGGCCGTGATGGCTATTCCTTCGTGAGCAATCATGTGCGTGTTACTTCACAAGACTTACCGTCACACTCTTCTTGCTTGGAGTCTTCAGCATCCGTCTGATAATAAGTTTCACATTCGACGCGGTCTAGAAGTGGTTTGTTCAGATCTGGGCACCTTCGACATGGCAAGGATTCTCACGCAAACGGTCGACCGTTTTTTCAAAGACCGACAGACCGTTTGGACCGTTTTGAAAACACGTGAGGTTGAGGGTCACGTGATCCGTTCAAAGTTTTCACTTACAAGTCAAGTTTTACAGCGGGATGGTGGACGCGGGACCTGGGAGGCAACAGAACGATTCACTGCGCAGCGCGCGTTGCCCTCGCACAAAAGCCCTCGAGGATCTGGCCTTCTTAACCCCATTGAACAAATGGCAACGGCAACAAGATGCTGAAAGTCAGTGGGGTAGCAACGAAGTTGAACGGAACAAACGGAAGACAATGGCATTGGCGTGGAGACTGTGACAAACGGAAACGGAACTTGAAGGAGAAGGGAGAAGGGGGGGAACAAACGAGATGTGAGGATGGAAAGAGACGAGAGAAGAGGAGTGGAGAATGTTGGAAAGAGGGAACGGGAGAATGAACAAGGGAGGCAATTAAATGTAGTCCGATTCTGAGTCTGTGTAGGGCACGAATGTTTGAATGCATTGGTACGAGAATTGGAACTGGGGAGAGCAGGTCAGCAGGAAAGTAATTGAAGAGATTCGCGACACTCACAGAACAAATGAAAACATGCTACTGTTGCAGGTAATTGATCCTCAGCCACTCCTCGCCGTTGTGAGAGACGATCCGGTCACGGGGAGTGGTTGGGTCGGTGACGAAGTCTTTGAATAAACGAAAAAGTACCGTGTTGTCTGACTCGTGAACCTTGGTGCGTGAAATCAGCAGCTTCGAGAATGCTTCGGTCTCGAGCAGGTCAGTCTCTCCCGGTCCCTGCATGAAGACATGCTCATAGACGCGCTGGACCGTCAACAGGAATGCGTGAGGGTGGAATGTTCGGCCCTCAGAGAAGATCCCACGTGGCTGAGGCCAGGGAGGCAGTTCCTCGCCAGCAGCCTTGGAGGACTGCTTGACACCATCTGCACAGTACCCCTTCTTGTGGTTGAGGGGCGAGTTCTCAGGGCCTGGATACATAATAGTTAGACAGCGGGAGCATGTCTGTGCCTTTCGAGCCTGAATTAAAATGATGGTTGAATGTTAGTGCACACAAGTGACGGGGACAGCAACTGACCTTCCTGCCTGGTTCTTCCTTCACGAGTGAGACGACAGAACAATGACGGCGCCAAAATGACTCGCTATTTGTGCGTGCTGTTTCGCAGCCCAATGTCAGAAAAGCAGCAAGAGAGACAGAGCGAAAAAAATGCACTCACAGGTATAGTCATTTTTGGTGATTCTGCTCATCAACTTTGGTTCAATGTCACCCAGCGCACGTAGGAGGGCTTGTGGGTTCTTCTGGATGACTGACTGGCCTGCTTTCTTGATGAGACGGTGGTTGTACTCTTCTGTTGCCATCACCCAGCGCTTTGAAGTCATTTGATATGATAACCACTTGAACTCGGCCCGCATTTCCATAAACAGGAAGAACTCGTCTGAGTTTTGAAAGGTGAGCGAGCGAGGATCGATGCCTGTGGAGATGGAGAACAGGCGCTGAGACCGGGTCTGGCCTGCCGTGGTGCTGGCAAGCACTGGGGGATCCTGAGGCGGGTTTCAATGTATAGCGCTGATTGGAGGCTATTCGACGTACCTTTGGGGCAGCGCTGGCAAGTGCTGGGTGATCCTGAGAGAGTTCACTGGCAGGAGGAGGCTTTTGTGACCGTTGACTGTCTTGCACAGAAGGAAAGTATGCATCGAGTCGTCCAGCACCTAAGGCCATGCTAGGAACTTCTAATGTTCATAGTTTTTTGATGGTGCTGCAGCTGGAATCCCCTTCATTGTCCGAGTCCAACGAGATGGCCTTTCTCTTTGATGCTGGAGGTTTCTGTGTGAAAAATGAGATATGGGAGGTTGAATGAAAGTGTTGTGGCTTACCATTGGTCTTGAAGTTTCGGCTGGGAGCATAAGAAGCGCGGGGTCGATCTGCCACTCGTTGATGATGACATTTCGACTGGCAAGAAATGCGAGGTCGACTTCCTCACCTGTGGTGGGGTCAACAGATGGATCGAAGGAGTCAAGTAGGCCCTTCTCGATGCTCTCCTCTTTGATTAAAAGACCACCAAATGTTGCTACATGATCTGACACAACTAACCCAAAAGTCTCGCCTGAGTCAACGTCACGTAGTTCAGGAAGAATCTGCAGCTGAGAGTTGGGAGTTTCTGGTTGGAACATGTTGTGAAGCCTTGCTATGTAGTTGCAGAGTCGAAGGTGATGTGAACCATTGGCGAACTTGAGGAATGGTGTGAGATCAGGCCTGCTGAAAGCCACTCGCACATTGCGACGGAGGACGAAATCATGGCCGAGGGCAGCAAGCATCCTCACACCACTTGGCTGTGCTCGCTGAAGGGAATTCCACCCTTTGTGGGATCCCTCAATGCGACTTCCATCAGCCCTGATGCCTTGGATGCTGCGCTCGAGGCATCCTTTGCGGACGTGTTTCAGCTGTTCTTGATGAACCTGTGTCATTATTGTTAGTAGTGGATAATAAGCAAAAAAACGAAACTTACTTTCTGCGCTGCAGCTGACCAAACACCTTTGTCCGCCCATTTGCTGAATGCTACCATCAACCTCCGTTCCTGCTCTGCTCGGTCCCAGTATTGCGCAGGCTGACCCTTCTCGGCATGTGTCTTGAGAATGGCACCTGTGATGTCAGCCGCAACAGTGCCTCGGTAAGGACTTTTGCTCGATTGGAGCATGACAGCAATGTATCTTCAAGGGCACATTGAGTGAGTAAGAAACTCAGGAGAGTGGGTACATGGCACTCACCTTGCACTGAAGTGCCAGACATCAAGTTTTGAATCTGTCTCTGGCATTGCAGAGGACACTGCATTTCGGACTTGACAGCAATTATCAGCGATCATCATTCTTGGCTGGGGGATGTTTAGAATGTCGTGGCGGTGCTTGAGACCTTGAAGGAGTTCAGTGATCTCCGCATTTGTGCGTGTCTGGCAAAAGCGCTACAGATGGAACAGAGGAGAATGTGTCAAGTGAGACCTTAGGTGAGTCATTGTCAAAACTCACCCACGAAATGATCTGATTGTCCTCATTCAAAACACTCAATATCCCGCCTTTCAGCTCCCTAGACTTCTGGCGATCCCTGTCGGTGAGTGTGGCCTTATTTGCGGCTTTGAACATGTTGTCAAGTGAGCCACACATGGCTGCGTGGTTCAGAATTAAAGGTGCGTTGGTCATCTGAGTCTTTTTGTAAACTTACCTGATAAAGTCTTCAAGTATCCTTCACTCTCCTCTTGCCTTGTGCGTGTGCAGAAGTCTACAAAGACTTCCGTGATCATCTCACCTGAAATCGATTTGTCAGCATATGCAAGTGGGTCACTGGCACTCGAGAATGCCTGGAGTGTCTTCACAGCACTCTTACTACCGGAGAAATAGTCGGTAAGTCTGCTATTTGTATTGCAGGTGGGCTGCATCTGAAATACTTCGAGGTATTCAAGCATCCGCCGCTTGTGTTCCAACAGGTGGAGCTCTTTGGCACACCAAATAAGGTAAGAAAGTTGTTTCCTGCAAGAAAGATTGAATGCGCTCACGTCTGACTCTTTCTTCCAGCCCTGCAGAGGTTGTTGACGGGCGTATCTCCACCAGCAAGTCAAAGAGATCACGCGTTAGGGCACAGCGATAGAAGAAGATTGGGATGTTGCCTGTTCGTTTGGTGAGTGATTGTTCCTGAAATTTAATCTATGAAACTCACGAGGAATCTGCCAGTGCTCCCATGAACTCCAGTATGCAGCACTCGTCGTTGCAAAACAGTACCCTTCCAAGTTGGCCGGTTGGTTTGTGTTGGCTTGAACATCTTTGACATCTCCAGGTATGTTTTTGTCATTTGCCTTCTTCGTCTTCATTGATTCCTTGCATGCATTGCATCGGAGTTGGGCACCGAGTGCTGTCTCTTCACAAATAAGTCCATGGAGTTCGCGTGCCCCCGTGCTTGTCCACCCTTCCCAGCTGGTGTCCTTGTCAGAGCCACATCGAGGACAGGTGGCAAGCTGTGGGTAGTAGAATGGGTGAATAATGTTAAAGGGTTTGATGTACTGGGTTGCTGGCTCAATGGCTTGATGTCCGAGTCCTGAGCGCTTTTGAATATGCATGTAAGATGGGGGCACGAATCGAGGTCCGAGCAATGGAATGTTGAGGCCTAATTTATCTGTGGGCTCAATTTTCTTTGATCGAGGTCGACTCTTCTCCCATAGGCACTGCACATATTCGACAACCTCTGCCTCCCACTTCAACTGAAACTCTGGACGTGGGTGGTTCTTATGGTTACGAGACTCTTTCCACATGCTGACTCGTTTCTCAACCTTAGTTTAATCCATCGTTTGATGAGTCGACAACATCTCCGACAGCTGAAAGAAAAACTCACGTTTACAGTCCAGCTTTTCTCAAAGGCATTTTTTTCGATAGGTGAGATGGCCACCGAGTTTTTGAGGAGATTAAGAACTACTTTGGGCTCGAATACTGACATGTGTCTGAAGCCTTGTACAGTGGGTAGAGGTGGAGCCACAGACGTGGTTTAGGGGGTTCTGAGTTCTCTTTAACCTTTGACAACTACCACCACGCTAGCATCTTGACGTGATCCCCGCTATACATATATTTTTTGCACACGAGCTACTGCCGTTGAACAAATATTGTCTGAATTTCTGATTGGTGGGTTTCACCACATTGCTAACGGAGTGCACACCGATCCCGTAAATTCAGGGAAAACTAATTACTAGTACACAGTAGTTCAATAACTCAATGGCCCCACACATCCATGTTCCCTCCTGCAAGTCTACTGCAGGGAGAGCTAGTGTACGTGCTAGTGCACATTCAAATGCGGAGAAAGCACTTGATGTGTTCATCGGCAGCAGCAACAACACTGTCAGAGTTCAGCCAAACATCCAGATTCATCCCACAGACATTACACACTTTGTGCAAGTTGGATTTGACGAACAAATCAACTTGTTTGCAACCCGCTCAGGCTTTCAGCCAGCCATTATTCAAGACGTCTACAAAAATGTGAGCAGCTACAAAGACACACAGAAGGTGGTGAAAGCCATGCGCATTGCTGCCATGGAGTCGGCTAAAGTCGAGATCGAACATTTGAGGAATGAGAGGCTGCGCGAAGATTCAGACTCGGACTCGGAGGACTTGTACGAGAGGCCAAAGAAGGCCAAGGCCAATACAGAACCCAAAGAAGAAGAAAACAATTAAATTGGCAAGTAAAACATGCACCGTGTGATACTTGACACGGCATTCATAAAGCTATGGAAGCTATGGTAGCTATTAAATACACTGTTGTTGAGAATTGTGTCAGTATGATGTACCGCAAATAATCAAGTTCACCTTGGAAATATGGCCTTTAGAATGATAGAACCGCTGCTCTCCATCAAAATGTTGTGGCGCCAATAGACTCGCATCACGGATTGAATGTTCTCGTCCAGTGGCAGATGACACAGGGTGTAAGTTCGTGCCTGTGCCATAGGATGAAGGGCCTGCTCCCTTGGATCGTTTTCCGGCTTCGGAAGTCGGACCCCCTGCGAACCCTTGGAATCTTCTTGGCCCGCCTGCGGCGAGCCCCTCCCCTTGCCATGACCAATTTTTCCAGATCTGCACGGTTCGCATCTCACGTGACTATCTGTACCAAATTTGTTAATTACATCATCAAATACCTAGCCAAATACACACAAGCAATCTGCCTGCAAGTGCTGGTCGAGACTCGAGAGTTGCAAATCAAAGTATTTGAGAAGGACTACTAAGTAACTAAGTAGTATGACTTATCTCGTAGAGTAGAGTATGCAGTCATGAATGTCATCAGCGTCATCAGAGGTCGTAAAGTGTTCGTCTAAAGGGTATAAAGACCAGATGGACATTGACAATGGAGAGCGAAACTGAAAGTGATCTCGGTGAAAGACTAACGCGAGACAACGCTTTCGCTCTGCCCCCTCGTTCGGCCACTGAAATCTCCTAGTTGTAATGAACGTTTTGCGCCAAGTGACAAATCATCGTTTGCACGAGAAAAGAAGTCATCCTCGCCCTCATATGGAGAAGTTCCCGAATTTATCTATGCCACGACATTTAATGAGCCAAATTTTGGGTAGAAGACGATGCCAAAAGACCCACCCACTGCTTGAGAACATCTGCCACACGAGTCGCTTCTTCAACGTTGAAGGCCACATCGGTCCCCTTCTCGGCATGGAGCCGCATGAGCTCACTCAGCGACCTGCTTTTCCTACTCCCATTTGCCCCAGATGTGCTGCAGTCGTCCTGCGGAAACAGCACAGAATTTCGTGGTACTTGCGTCTGAGGTAATACAACATCACTTGAGCGGTCCCAGTCCTCATTCAGGTTCAGCGAGAGGCTGCTCGTCGTGAAGCTCTCCTTTGATGACATGGTTTAATTACAGCTCCAGTTCTTAATAGTGGCACGAGCGGAAGGCAGGGGTAGACGAAGTAGGAGAAAAGCAAATGTCGGAACAACTCAGTCATCCTTTCTGGGATAAGTAGCCTGGGACCCTACATAAGTTGAAGATGGGATGCGGAATTGTCCGGATAAGTTACATAACCTAAGATCACTTTGTGCTACATCCAAGACAGTGCTAGTGCCGATATTGAAACGCCTCGCATGGCTGCCGCAAGGTTGAGGGAGTCTAGCAATGCCTTGCGAGACGAGCAGGCACATCTTGCGTGATTACTACGTCAAACGAGTCACATCCATTCGTATTTATAATTAAGTTACTCTCATTACCCAGTTCGTCAATTAATAATAGCTCTATTTCCCTGATCCCGGCAGAGCTTGTTGGATTCCTTGTAACCGGTGTATCGATATACATATGATGACGATTGACTGAGCTCTCAATGCTCCGCCTGAACTTCAGACACGTGGTACCGCATCTTGGGCCATCCCTCAAGGCCTCACAATCTGCGTCTCCCCGAGATTAAAAGAGATACCGTCATCGTGAGTACTGCGCTTTAAATTGATCATGGGTAACGAGTGGCGACACCTGACTATTCGCTTCCCAACTCTCATCACTACCAATGGCTCTAGAGGATGTTAGCTCCGAGCAGCTGCAGTCAGAAACGAAGGCAGATGACTCAGTCGATGTCGATGTTACTGATGAAGTGGACTTTGTTGCTTATTATGAACAAGCAACTGGTCGTTTAGTGGTTGACCCCGAGTATGTGATTGTTGGCCGAGCTGAGCCCACTGTTACTCATCCGTAACTTGCTAGACAGGCGAAGGTTGAGTTTGGGGAGGTAATGGCCTCCAGGCTCAAGCTCAGCCCTGACGGGTCGAAGGTTCTCTGGCCGCAACCCGCCAATGATCCGAACGATCCTCAAAACGCTCGTCATTTCTCTCTGTCATGTCCCTTTAACGACACTGAACTATTCATTCATAGTGGTCCGATTTTCGCAAGAATATGCACTTGATCATTATCACAATGTCTGCGGTGGTCCCTGATTTCGACTCTGGCATTGGTATGCATTTTGCCCTCCCTCAATATTCATAGTAGCATCACTGTGAAATTGCCAGGAATCGCCTCGATATTTGGGCTCGCTCAAACTTATCACACGAGCTCGGGCGTCATAAACGATCTGACATCAAAGTGCGTATTCCGTCATTCATTATTTATATTCAATGACAACTCGTTTAAGCTGGAGCATCTTTCTTCTGGGTGAGCTTATCACATCATTACAGACAGTAACCTCCTCTCATCGGTAGTCAGGTTGGGGAGGCATCTTTTGGGTCATGCTTATGAGACGCTACGGTCGGCTGCCAGTGCTCTTCTGGAGTCAGGTACATATTTCCCCGTGATTTAGCTGATATGAAGCCTAAATCATTTGAGCGCAGCTTTTTGCGCTCGCATTCTTGGTTGGCGCCACATTGGCACCGAATCTAGCCACGTTCGCAGGTATTTGCACGACAGTTGGGTATTTATCGGACACTCAACTGTTAACGAAGGGATGCGTTGTTTGACTGCATTCTTTGGGCAAGTCATCATGTCGTTCAGCGCCTGCATCAAGCTGACTGCTGCGGTTTCAGAACGTGTCCCCAGGTGACAGTATGATTAGTAGCAATTCTCGTGATAGCTCCGACGTTTATAAACCTCCAAGGGTCTTTATGTTGTGACGGATATCTTCCCCTTCCACCTTCAAGCACGGAAGCTGAACATTTGGACTGCGGGTTTTGTTATGTCAGTAAATGGATTCCTTTAGCATGGAGGATATTTCTTACAATCTCATAGATCGCCTTTCCTATCGCCATTTGTATTTGGCTTTCTTGTAGCGCGTGTGAGGTGCGTGCTGTGCGGTTCCTGATTCAGAATGTTTATCACCCATCGGACAGCTGGAGGTGGGCCTATGCTATAGGGTCTGTCTACAGTGCCATCGTATTATTTCTCATTGCGTTTTTCATGGAAGAAACGTACGTTTTGAAATGTGGTTTCTTCCGGGGTAATAGCGTTGACATTAACTGAACCAGTATGTACGATCGTCGCCTTGTGTCGAAGCCACCGCGAACTTCTACGGGACTGCGATATCGGATTGAAACTTTGATAGGTGTCACCGGGTACAAGATGGCAAAATTCAGACCACGATGGCCGGAAGTTCTATTAGCATCTTTGGATGTCGCTTGGCGTCCTCAGTTTTTCTTTGTAGTTCTCTTTGAGGTGAGATGAGATAATTGTTGCCCATTTCCCAGATCTGCTGACCTTATCGAAAGGCATTTGTTTTCGGGTTCTCGATCGGTGTGAATGTGAGCATTTCCGTTCAGACTAGCAGTCACATATTTGACAATTTTTGTAGACCACAAACGTTGTCTTCATGGGATCTCCTCCTCCCGTCGGATTTGGCTTTAGCCAATATGCCGTGGCCGGGGCGTATGCGACTCCAATTGCAAGTTTTTCATCTATGAGTGTGCATGACTACTACACTCAACTTGTAATGTTTAGATTGCCGTCCTTTTGGGCGAGCTCATTGGACGTCACGTAAATGACTTCATCATGAATCTGAACATTCGCAAAAATGGTGGTTTCTTCGAGGCCGAGAGCCGCTTGTGGTATGCAAATTCAACTGACGGTCTAAGTTTAGAGCTAAGAGTTTGTGTAGGACCTGTTACTTAGCCATGCCGCTTTATATCTGTGGCTTTTTGACACTTGGCGGTGGGATACAAAATCTCAGCGAAGTCGCTCTCATCATGGGCTGGGGCATTGCAATTGTTGCAATAACCCTCAACACTGTTGCAGTGTGTGAGTCTCGGATCAATGCCCCGAGTATCATGGAATGACTTAAGGAATATCATTTAGACGCATACTGCAATGACTGCTTCCCTCGCAGGGCGGTGAGTGACGCATACATACATGTTTACATTTCCGTGGCATGACCTCTCACTTTTAGGGCGAAGTCAGTGCCCTCTTAAACTTTGCGAGATCAGTGGGCGGTGAGTTGCAACGACGCATGATTACTCTAATATTCACGATTGTGGCTTAGGTTTCGCAGTCGCATATTTCCAGGTCCCATGGGCTACAAAATCTGGAGCATTAATGGTGTTTGGTGTTGAAGCAGCGCAAGTGTTAATATTATTTGACACACCCAAAGAACCTGACGGTTTTTCTAGGCTTGTAATCGCCATGTTTTTAATCGCCGTGCCTATGACACAACTGAAGGGAAGCTACTTCCGAGTAAGTGCATTTAAGTTTCAATTCATTTGGCTTACAGCAATGAATCTGTGCATCGGATATCAGGCACGCTTTGCGTTGTGATTGGCACTCTGCAGCTTCTCAGTCTCGTTAACCAGGAAGGGCTATAAGTTTAGATACACGCTTTTTGCTTACTTTGTGGTGCATCTCTGTATGTACTCAATATCCACGGTCCCTACAATGATTGCTACAATATTTGTTTTGGTGTGCTTGTTGCTTAAATTTAGCATTTTGACTTACCTAATGAGGTAGGAGTAAGCCCAGTCAGCGCCCACACCCAAACTTGGTCTCTTCAAGTTTCAATTTCATCTTCTCTTCAGCTTTTCTTCAGTCATCATAATAGCTATGTTCTTGCCTACCCTCGCCTCTCTTTTTTTCTTATCCTCAGCAACAGTCCGAGCATCTCCATGCGTTGCCTTTGATGCCAACTGGAACCTCCTTGCTTTCGGCCTAAACGGCAAAGACTGGAACGCGGGCACCCAAGACACCTGGTCCAGCAGTCAGTTTCGTGCTGTTATGAGATTCAGAGGCCTAATTTTCTGTTCATACAGGCACTCCGGCCACAGACATCACAGCGTCCAACCGACCGTTAGTACCTATCTTTATCCATGCATTGCACTTACACTTTTCCCTCAAAGGCCATTTGATGCAGCTAACACTACATGCTACCTCTCGCAGGCAAGTCTGAGCATGCGCAAATGTAGCTTCTGACGGAGTATTAATTTTCCATTGATAGTATGCCAACGCGATCTATGCAATCAATGCCGACTCGAAGAATCCTTCCTCTCTTTACATCTACGACGCGGCCGCAAAATCGTGGTCCACCCAAGCAGTCACTGCTGGTTCTTTCGACTACACATCTTTCGGTGCTATTCTTGACCATGACACGAACGTCTTTTGTAAGTTTGTGCCGTTTCCGTGCATCTTGTTTGTTGACATGCCACCACAGATGCGTTGTCGCAGGGAAATCTCTTCTCCCTAGACATGGGTTTACTTAAAGCGGCTAATAGTACTCCATTAAACTGGGTCAACGATGAACAAGTGCCGTACCCCTCGGGCTACGTTCCAGTCATGGCTCTTGCGCAAAATCACATTCACTTCCTAGACGTCCCCAACGTCCCTGCTGGGAGTGCGGACATTTTCGTCATTCACTGTACGTATTGTACTCTCATCACCGAGGGAAGAAACATTAATAGTTACTCCAGACTCCTACTTCCAACCGCAGCCTCAGGCTTACCCACTCTCAAATGGGAGCGCATTCCCTGCCACTTATGGGCAAGCCGCCTCATTCTTCCAGGCAGACAACACAGTAAGTCCTGTACTTTTTCTACTTAAGGTGCATTCTCATGTAGTTGACAGGTCCAGCAAGAGTTTGCCTTCATTCCTGCAGATTCCTCCGCAACGTACATAATCAATGTCGAGGTACAGTCCTTCATTTTGACTAACTCATTCTCACTACTAATGAATCTCCAGACGAACACCACTCAGGCCCTGGCAGCGCCTACCACCAAAGACTCCAAAGCGACATACTTCGCCGGCGTCACCGCTCTCATACAGCTCACGAGCAATGGCGCCGTGTCTTACCTCCCCTACCTTGAGGGTAACACGAGTACGAACGTCGCTGCAACATGGGCCACTGTGAGCAACCTTGCAACAGCTGCCCCACCATCATCCTCTTCGAGTTCCAGTGGGTCGAGCGGCAATGCCTCCGGCTCACACAGCGCGACCAGTCCAAGCAGCACCACTGCATCTGGAGCAACTTTGGGCGCAAGCATACAATACAGTATGCTTATCACTTGTGCTCTTTGTCTCGCTGCGTTCGTGGTGTGAACACTATCCTTTTTTTGAACAGTGATGGTACATTTTCCTACGGACCCTTTACATATATAGCTGGAATACCCACTGTGATCTGGCATAGGACTGTTTGTTTAAAAGTTAGACTACTTTGTGACCTCGCGATCCGAACTTATGTCCGGCAAAATACAGTTATCATACTCGGAGTTAAGAGATAGCAGCATCGCAATATTATAAGGCGAAGTGCTCCTACAAATGCCAGCAAGAAGTTAAAGGAAAACTCATCAGATCATGATATTGTCACACACCCGGAAATATCTCCCTCTGAGTTGCATCGTCGGCACGGCAAGTAAAAACAATCCTATCACAATTCTGGCATGTGGTTAGAACTTGTCATGAGCCACTCGGGTGTGGACATACGCTGCTTCAACACCATATGTTTGAATTCCTCCAGACTTTGTCGCCCATGGAACTTGGAAGTATGCTACGCTGAAGCCTGTGAATGGTCATGACATGTGGTCAAAAGTAGAGAAGTAATATGAATGTTTACCACCGAGTGTGCGCGACAGGTTGAGCAGAGCACTAACTTCTCCCTGATGCCGAGGGAAGCAATCGCTGCAATACGCATCTGATGAAAGAGTCAGCAACTTGACTAGTATTCGCATTTGATAGTGTGACTCACAGACGGCAACTGTATTCACCATGACTGCTACTTCCGCTATCCCCCAACCTAAGATAAGTGCAGCTTTATTCAAATGCTGAATGCCAGCTCCCAATGTCAAGAAGCCGCATATGAACAATGGCATTGCTGCATAACATGCCCTGCAGTATGCATGTCCTATCAGCAGGAGCTAGGTGATAACCTACATTCTGTACCCACCATAATCGACTCTCAGCCACAAATATACCCTTGTTCTTCCGAACAGTAAAGTTCATGATTCGGTCATTCATGAATCGCCCGCCCAACTCTCCTAGAATCACTGCCAGCTAGCATGGCATAAACACATTATGATCTGCTGGTAACAATGAGGCTCACGATCGGAGTCGCGTATGCACCAGCAACCGCAAATGGGCTGAATCCAAAGCCGACTGGAGGAGGGGAGCCCATAAAAACGACATTCGTCACCTATTATCCTTAGTTATCAAAGGACTTTTAAGCAACAAAAGCAGCTCACATTGATGCCAATCGCGAATCCGAAAGCAATGGCCTGAATGAATATCAGTGAGGTTGAGATATTGCCAAGTGTTTTATTTGCGAACTCACTTCAAAAAATGCAACCAAAATAAACTGAGGTCTCCATACAACGTTCAAACATGCCCATACAATCTCTGACCATCGTGACCGATACTTGGCCATCTTATACCCTGTGATGCCAATCAGGGTCTCGAGTCGGTATCGCATGCCTGGCAATATTTTCTGTAGGTTGGGATCCAGATGGCGGTCATACAACCTAATCATGATGTAGCACTTTACAAGATGGGTTATGAAACATAAACTCACGTCTCTTCCATGAACAGACCGATTAGGACTACAACGACGGCGCCGTAAAGCGATCCAATCCCATAGGCCCATCTCCAACTATGCGCGCATCAGCAGCTGTTTATCTCAAAGGAAAGGGTAGGACTTGCCTCGTACGTGCTACAAGAAAGCCAAAAGCAAATGGGGATAAGAACGGGGATCTATACTTAATCATGAGTACCGTTACACGCTAACGAACACATCAATAACATGCATGATATATCCAAAGGTCCAAATATTTAGCTTCCGAGCTTGTAGATGAAATGGAAATATGTCAGTGACAATATACAGGCCCTTGAATTAAGTTCAGATGACGGTAGCATGGATGAGGGCATGTAGCATGTAAGACTTACTGTGACCTGAGGACATGTCCTATTTATCCGTGAGTATCAATCATGATTGCTAATTGAGAAACTTGGATCAGGTGCGCACCCAAAAAATGCTGTCAAACAACGCATTGCTTTCAAACGAAACACGTCGGCGTTGAGGTTATTCAATACATTTGAAATCTTACCTGTGAAGGTAGCCAAGTTCGGTGAAAAGGTATTGCCGACAAGGAAGGCAAGGGCAAAAACCTAAGCACAGACTAATTGGTTCCAACAATTCAAAATGACCTTGAAAAGATACGTGCCTGTGTCCAAAATAGCACAGGAAGGCGACCGTACCGTCGCGTGAGCATTATCCAAAAGATCCCGCCCCATCCTTGTAAGAGGAAGAATCAGTTGATCTGTGGGATTTCGTCTCTTAAATAACCGAATTAACCTATCAAGAAAATACTCCAACTATTGACTAATATTAAGTTTCCCTTCATTTATGTAAGAATGTAAGGCTGCGTACTTGGACGTGAGGTTATTAATAACCCCTGTTGTTGTGTGGTATGTCTGTGCCAATCCAAATATTGAAGCAATTCCTAGCCATGTCGTTAGACACTACAACAAGTATCATATGCATAATGCGGACGCACCAATTCCCGAATCAAAATCAGGTACGATGGCTGCTAGGGTGATAATAAGAAGGTGCAGCGCTTTACGCCGGTCACTCCACTACCTCAAAAATTAGTTCATCTCACCGCAAGATATAAAGCATATTCTCACATTCTGTGGGTCATTCGGATCGTCGGCAGGTTGTGGCCAGAGAATCGTAGAGCCATCGGGGCTCAGTTTAAGCGTCGAAGCTACTGCCTCGCCAAACTCAACCTTTGCCTGCCTAAATTTAAAATCAGGTAGTATGATCTTGGTCATTAACCAGGGGATGGGTCACATACTGAGGATCGATCACCAAACGACCCGCAGCATGTTCGTAGTAAGAGGCGGGATCGAAATTTTCTACGACCTCAACATCGAAATTATCCGAGTGTTTTTCTAGCTGGGGCATTGTGACTCGGAGTCAGGGAGGTGGGACTGGATGGTGATCGGTGACCGTCCGAGGGATTTATATCCCATGTTACAATCAAGGTTCACATGCATTGGATGACTATTTGGGATATAAGTCCGTTTTGCCAACGCGCGATACTAGGCCTAAGCTAGGTCCCAGCTGGTGTAATTCAAATACTCCAGAGAGATCAAGGGTAAAATTCGCGCGCAGCACGCAGAGGGCAGTTCAAGCCATCATTAATATGCATCATTCAGGAACGTCAATGATGTCCACGTGACACATCCGTCTTGGCTTCTTCCACTCCCTAAAGAAATCATGGATGATAACGGATTCGATGCTCTGTCCACTCGTCTGCGTCGCCGCATAGATAATGCATTCGACAGAATCGTTGGAAACACCTCAAGATCATCAAACCCGCCTCGAAAGAAGCGTAAGCGTGACTCAGCACAGTCTGGTGGATTCAGTTGCCACACAAGACGTATCACCAGGAGGATTCTTGATAGAGGATGCTGGAGGGTTCCTACTCGATGAATACGAAGACCGCACTCCGTCTCCGTCTTCGGACCCTATCTCTATATCACTTTCATCTGTCCCAGCTGCGCTTCAACTTCTTGGACTCCCTCCAGATGACGAAGAGGTTCTTTCTGTGTTTCAAAATGCTGCGACAGGCTGTGGAGCAAGCTTGGGGGGATCGAGTGAAGTCAGTCGGAAGGATTGGCGATCTGTGTGTGCAGCCCTTCTAGAGGGAGAAGACGGGGAAGGGAGTGACGATGGCGGGCCATCTACTGCTCATTCCGAGACGGCAGCACGCAGTGATCAGGAGAAAGACAGTGGCTCGGACAGTGATGAATATCACATGTCCATCGATGGGGACATGAGTGAACCAGAAGCATCTGACGAGGAATATCAAGATGATAAGCCTGCTGCCGCTTCCGGATCGCGCAAACCCCCAAAGGCATCCAAGTCGTTGCCCACCCACGCGAGGCTTGATGCTAGTCAATTGAGCGCAAAACAAAAGGCTGAATGTCGGGAGGACTTCGCAAGGTTCTTTCCTGATGTGCCTGATGCTGAGCTGGACCGTCAGAAAATCATGATCAAGGACGTTACGCGCGTTGCTAATCTTCTTAAGGAAAAGATAAAGGCCGAGGAAGTAAGCTTTCTCAATCTCTATCAGCGTCCCTTGTCGACAGAATTGCCCTTCAGATTATTGCAATGCTAGAGGCGTTCTCCACTTCACCAGATAAATCCATGAATCTTCCAGACTTTGAAAAAATGATGATAGCGACAAAGCTCATAAGGTATGGGCAATAATGAACAAAGACTAGTTACAAAGTTCTACAAGTGGAGGGAAAAGTTTACAGTCCATGTGTGTGCTGGATATCATCTGAGTGACAAACATCCTAAGGCCCTGCCGTGCCATAGTTTGCAGGAGCAGCAGAACCTTGATTGAGAGCCTGGTAATGCCCGTTTCCAGTGTCTATTACATCATAGTCTCAGCCGCAGTTGCAAAGAATGGTAACCAAAGCACGTACAATGGAACCCTCCGTACCCGTATTTCTCCTCAGCTTGCATCTTCTTGTAGATGAGCCAAAATGCGTGCTATGATAAGGAGTCAGAGTCTGTCTCTTCAAGGAAACAGAGGCGCACAATATGTCCAGGGATATATCCCAAGCTGTGCTGGTGGTCAGCCTGTGCCATAATTACGGTATTGATCACGAGAAGCTCACATGGTCAAACATATGTTAATGAGTAAGTCACAGCTGCAGCCGGTGACGAAGGCAGCGGCCGCTGGCGGAAAGAGGATAGCAACCTGTTCAGTGATTCAATCGCTGTGCATGCTAAGCAAATACTGTGGGTACGAACAAGAATCAAAAGGACGTCAGAAGCTTTGACCATAGTAGTGGCAAGAAAGAGGTTATGCTGATGGCCGGTAGCAAGTGGGGTTAGGCTTATATCATAGTATGCGGAGCGCAGCCGCAGCGGCCAGAACGCAAGGACCCCAGACTCTGTGACCTCATCGGGTATAAATAGCAATGCAACCGTATGTATGTATCACAAAGCTCTACCACAAATCTGACAGCGTCCAATTGAGGAAGGAGTTCCGCGAATGCCCTATCCAGAGAGCCCTATGATCATTTTGTCTATAAACAAGGATAGCTCGTGTACTAGAGAACGATAACTGCAGGAAAACGAATAACATTGTATGACAGCCAGCCAGAGAAATGTGAAGGACGATTGAACGATGATATGATATGCGAGGATGGTACTGTTGTGAAGAAAACATTATTACTGTGTAAGCATGCATATGAAGCAAAATGTTAGCGATGGAGAACACGAGAATGCACACATAAAGAACATAACAAAGAGGTAAAAATCAATAGGATCCCCTGACCGCGAACGCACTGAAATGTGCACCCGCACAGGGGTATAAACTTCGTTCGAGAGCGCTTTTTTAAAGAGTCACTGAGCGCAATTCCAGTAATCAAGTGCTTTCCGATGCTGCTGATCGTCGTTCAGGCGCCCAGGAGCCTTCTGCTTCTTCGCCAATGACAAAGACGATGTCCTCCTCCTCGTCATCCTCCCCATAAGTATCACCTTCTTCTTCTATTTCACCATCCTGGACCTGGCAATAAGCGGCCTGATCGTCTTGAGGCTCTATTTCCTCCCGTTCGATCGGATGGCTCACAATGCTCTTCGGAGCATTAGGCAAGACGAATTGCTTCCATTGCTCCCGGGCCATCCGAACATATTCACCCTTGACCTCAGTCAAGCTAGACAAATTGAGCACGTCGCGCACGAGATCGACCTCTGTGGTAAGCTTTTTGACTCTGTTGAATGAAGCTATCAGTGAAATGGGGATCCATCCCTGATCATCCATCTGTGTAACATGGCGGTACTTGTCAGAAACATAAGATTCCCATCGATTATTGAACTCACCCGCTGTCGGAGGTAGAAGTCCTGTGCCATGTTTTGAGAGCTCAGATAATACTCCAATTGACCAAGAAGACTTGACCGTGTCGTGTCCAAAGGGAACGGCAATGCCGATTGTAGCAAAGGGATGAGAGGTGCGCCATTTACAGGTATAGCGACTGGAAAGGGGTGATACAATTCGTAATCGGGAGGTGTATAAGATGGTATCTGGACGTAACCGTTCATGTAATCGGTGCCGGGTAGCGGCAAAGGATTAAACTGTGGAGGAGGCGTAAGAGAAGATATGGAAGATCGTTGATGCTGGTGGTAACCCCCACGACCAGGATGTCGTCCTTGGTAGCGGCCACCAAATCCTCGAGCTCTTCGACCACCATAAGCGCCTCGCTCGTGCGGCCCACCTGCCCAAGAGCCTCGACGGGGTCGTCCGCGTCCAAATTCTTTGACTTGGTTCCACACTTCTCGCTCCTGATGTGCCTCCTGCCACGTGTGCTTGGTGTGAATTTCTTGTATGTCAAGTTGTAGCTCCTGTTCCTTCTGCAGCTGTATCTGTGCTTGCTCTCTCTGCCACTCGGCCTGTCGCTGCCTCTCCCGAGCCTCTTTGGCGCGGCGAATAACGTCCGTGGCATTATCTGTGCCACTCACGTCGCCGAATCCATATCCGTAGTCCTTGACCTCCCAGACGTCGCTGGCCGCAGAATTGTCCTCAGACTTCACCAGTGAAGATCCATTCTGTGTTTCACTAATTGGCGATGTGACAAGTTTCTCATTTCTGGAGGGTTGCGCCACGGAAGTCGTGGCAGGTGGATGCTGCTCAGGTAAAGATGGTTGCGCAGGTGAAGGTGGGTGCTCAGATGACGAGCTCCGTAAATCCTCCAGTGGACTAGCCCCGTTCAGCCTATCAAACCTCGCTGTTGTTCCAAACACCCACTTCTTACCAGGTGCTGAAACATCTTCCCCAACAGCAGTACTCGGTTGTTCGTCAAGCACCTTGCACCCTTCCTGGGGTGCGTCATCGATTGCCTTCGCATTGTCTGTGGTAGCTTCCGCTACGGGACTCGCGGGAAGTTGTGAGATACTCTTTGTCGAATGTTTTTTATGACCTTGACGAGGTGGCACCGGTTCGCCAGGTGGAATACCGATACAAAAGCCAGAGAACTGTTCCATCGTTCGCTCAATGGATTTCTTGCCCTCTTTTCTCGCAGCTTCCTTTTCGTTCGGTGTCCGATGGATGCGATCATGAGTCAGGTCGATACTACCAAAGACCATATTTTGTGAAATGATAGCAGGACGCGAATGTGAGTCCTGCGAACTCTCGTACGAGCGCTCACTCTGCGTTAAACGGGTGTTCGGTAATCGCTCCGCTGTGCCTGTGAATGGTGGATTGAAGAATGGCAGATGCATCGGCGGCACGACATATTCGTCCTGCAATAATGGGGTAGAAAAGCCCGGAACGGGGCGAGGGTGGATTGGGGGAACGAACCCATCCCACGGAATGCGCGAATGACAGTATCCGCACGTCGTTGTGTACGGAGGATACACCGGGTATGGCGGAGTGCCAGCTCCAGAGGGGGGACGCGAACCTGCGTACGTAGGAGAGGTGTGTCCTGAAACGGTATTTGCGTAGTACGGATGTCGAATGGCTGAAAGCAGCGGCGACAGCCGTGCAGAATGCAGAGGCGTGTCAATAGTGGGTGGTATGGGTGGAGACCTGAAATAATGCGACGCAATATCGGGAGGATGGGACAAAGTGCGATGGTGGTATGAAGTCCTCTCTGGAACCCTTGAACTCATGCGCGGCGGATTGTAAGGAACCTTTGGGGCCTCGTGACGAAGGTCATATACTACAGTCAAATCGTCATCTGGTAGCCGCCTTCCTCGGACTTGTAGCCGAGGACTCGAAGACGAACTCCCGGCACGACTTTCTACTCGGGAATAGGGCGCCGAGTGCGAACCTGCAGAGTTCACCTCGAATACGTTTCTGTTGTTCAGCTGAGACATCTGAGCCGATGGCGGTCTTGAATGATTTTGATGTCGGGTGGAATCAATGCTATCTGCCAAACATAAAGGTGACGAGCACCATCGTCGAATCATCAGCATGATCTGAACATATTGAATAACCCATGGTAAAGAATCATAAAGGTAGGGGCTAAGAAAGGCGAAGAGCAAGAAGTTGACACAAAAAAATCACGTACTCTTTCTGGATAGTTCAGTCGAATCTGAGAAGTTATGAGCAGCCCCGTGACTCTCCGACCTTTCGGGCTTCTCCCCGCCATCATTTTCTCCAAGGTCAATAGATGGAGGTTTAGAGACCTCGTGCCAGTTGGACGGATCCGTGTCATTGACTAGACGGAGTGACTTGGAGGACGAGTGTCGAGAAAGGTGTGAAGGCATGCGCACGATAAAGGGATCATGGACCATTATCGTCTCCGTTGAGAGAGATCGTTTGTGATGGACTCGAACGAGATGTGGAAGTTGATGGGACATCAAGTGGATGCGGGGAAGTACCCACGACGGTGGGTCTTAGCCTAGGAGGGGCTGAAGGAGCTCCGACAGAAGACGTGACTATTGCCCGAGGTTGCCTCTGAGGTTGGTGTACGTGTACATGTGAAAGCGACATCTGCTCTTTCAAACGTTCGGTCCATACGTTCACAGCAGGCGCCACCTTTGGCACATTATTGATATTCGGATGTACATGGTTCGTAAATCCGTTGTGGTCCTTCACGGCGTTCTGAGAAGATATATCGGTAGGAAGTTCTGGAAATCAGAAGCGCTGGCCCGGGATCTGCCTATCGCTTCGAGCGAGCTGAGCAATTTGGGTAATAGGGTCGTGGAGTTTGAAGGCGGTGAAGAAGAGGAAGATACCCCAGACTGCGCCAGAGACGGTTGGGAAGTCTCCATGAGAGTTCCGAACAGTGTTAGGAGAGCGAGGAGAGTGAGCCTTTTTTACACTTTCAGCGTAAGAAACTGGAGGGTTTATCAATGGTGCAGGCGCTGATGAAACCATCTGCCTGCTTGCAAACGTTCCTGAACTGACGCGAAATCGATGAATAACAGTTAACCAACTGACTAGCTGCGGAAGTCGATGGCTATTCGAGAGATGCTTGACCTTTAGAAACGTTAAAGGATGGGGGCTGAAACAGAGGTTGGTCGTGTTTGATGTAAACTAGCGATATGGAAAGTAGGAGAGAGTGGCGATGAGCACGCGCTCGTCTACATAATAATTTGACAATGGCCCCTACACCCATATCGGCACTTCCCGTTTAATGGCGTCCGACGGCTACAACCGAGCCTCGATCGAATGGGATCGAGCCTTAGTGAGGCATCCCATCAATCACGATCATCATCTTTTACATATTTGCTTGTCCAGACGTATAATCTCTCTCAACCTCCTCATGTATGATATCCACCTCATTTCCATCACGACCGCATCTTGGACAGCTGATGCTTTTCTATCCTGCTATTGTATTACGCCCACTGTCTCCCACTTTCACGCATAGAAGCTTCATGTATATACTCGAATTCGCAAACGTGCCGGGTCGGATCTTTAAGCGTTACGTCCCAGTCTTCTAATGAGTAAATATATGTTCAGCGCAGAAAGGAAATCTCGGTCAAGGACTTTCTTGTTCCAGGTATGTAGTGGTGGCAATCTGTGTGTGTTGCTGATGCAGCTAGAATGGTTCCTCTATTATTTTAATCCCATTCAAGAACGAGAGATATACTGCGCATAAGGAAGTCCTTACTAGATAGGAACGGCCCGCAAACGCCTGGTCGGACAACTATTCGTCTATGATAGTGTCTATCTGCTACTCGCACGAAGAAGTATCCGTTCATTCTTGGCGGAAGCAAATAACGGGTGCCCGAGCGCGTACACGCTTCACTCACACAGTGAATGCAAAAATACCGAAGTAGCATCCTCGACCGTATGTTGTCAGATAACCACTGTCTAGTCCTCTTGCCACTACTGACGAGTGGCGGGAGTGCATTGATCGTTCGAGTTTTAAACCGTTGTTTGCGGTCGTCTGCCTTTGCCTACCCACTTCTGCTCAGGCTGCCGGACATGGTATACAGAGTTGCTCCAAAACGTAAACGTGATTGGTCTTCATCAACTCGTCCTTATAGTAAACGCAGATCTGCATGGCCGTGAGTATCATCCCTGCGCTACACACGATGAGTACTTGCCTCAGGGTTGTAGTTCGAAGCTACTTGCGGAGTTGTTCAACATTTCCACGCCATCGAGCGTGTCTCAGTCTGTCTCGATGACAGAGGCTAGCCGGCAGGGATGGTCTCGCTTGACATATCAAATACCCAGCTGTGACTTGTGTCTCTCTGGTATTTGTTATGTTCGGCGCAAAGCCATTCGGAAAACAGGACGTTCCAAAGCAAATGCCCTACGAAAACACTCCGGTGCCTGAACAGCCTCGGGGGTTATGCTGGTCCGGGAGATCGTACGACCATTGAAGTACGGGATGATATGAAAAATCGTGTGTTCGAGCATGGGGCATTCGGTTAAGGGAAAGCTGAACATGAGCAGAGATGAACCACATCATTCGCAGCGACAGGGTGTCAACGTCAACAACGAATTCGTGTAGGACCCAATCAGCAAATAGCCTTCGCTGATAACCCTAGGTTGCATGTCCCATCCGTATCACTGTGGCACAAGCAACAGGAAACAATTGACCTAAGATGTCATCAACAAACCTAGACCTAAGACAACTGATTTTTTGGTACAAAACCTCTACAGGATCGCCGGTGACCGGAGATGTTTCCTAGGCGTAAGAATGGCTGGGTATTAACGGGTTACACCGAATGGCCTTTCTGATACTCCTCGACGCCATACTATCATAGGTGCGAATATGAACGTCGGGGTTTTTGAACCGACGTAATTAGTCCAAATACACAGTGGCGTTTGAGCGCGTGATGCAAAAACTCTGGGAGGCCCATCTGGCGAGTACAAGGCGTTTGAGGGCTGTTTCCATGATCCGATAATCAGTCGTTCTGAGGCACGAGGCATTGCAAGCCTGTACTGATTTTTTGGTGTGAAAGCTGATCTTCGGTCGAGGGTTTCAAATCATACTCCGGATCCCCATGGAGTCTGAGTGCATGTCTACCAGGGTTACCTATCTTGACAACTTACTTGTACAGTAAAAGGGTAATGTGGATGTGCTAAGGGCCAGTGTATCCCCCAGACAGGCCTTGGCTGCTCCTTCTATAAAAGGTGGGATGGTTCGACTGGTTGCAGTCATAGGCGGCCCTAGTCATATGTATCGGGAACGATGTGTTTGAAAATGTGTCCCTTGCTATAGTGAGAGAGTAGGGGGAATATATTCTGTGGACTCCGATTGATACACAAACTTCATGGCTACTAGGTGGCCTGGACCTGATGCGGGCTCCTATATATGTATGACCGAGATATCGAAGCCAAAATTAATATTCTCAACAAGGAGTTGAGAAGGAAGAGACTAAAATGGTATTAATAATATCATGCCTTATGTACTAAATAGCGAAGCGATTGGAGCTTGACGTCGACACTCACATGTGCTCACACTAGTCGAGCTTGATCACGCGAGACTCGAGTCACATCCCATCATCTATGCGCTTCCCACTTGCGTCCTACCATTCGTATTTGACCTGATCTGTACTCAGTACTTGTGTCAGTTACCGCGCTGCAAGATATTCAAGGCAATGCTAAGGGTCACTTCCATTTATGGCCCAACCATCACCCTCCGAAACCCTTTCGCCTTACCTCCAGTGCGCCTTCCATCCCTCCGCACCATGTCCCACAAGCCCATCCAAACCTTGCTCAACGCTAACGAGGAGTGGGCGCAAAGCGTAATGAAGGACACGCCCGATTTTTTTGCTCGGTCAGCCACCGGCCAGAAGCCCAAGGTAGGCACATCGCTCCATTTTTTAACCGTGTTTTCAATAATTTCAGATTCTTTGGATTGGCTGCTCTGACTCGCGAGTGCCGGAATCTGTCATCACAGCATCTAAGCCTGGCGATATCTTCGTACACAGAAACGTCGCCAAGTATGTTTGACGAAAAAACAATCAAATTCCGTTAATTTGTCCCTGCAGCCAATTCCACCTCCACGATGACAGCGCGCTCTCGGTCCTCACATTTGCTGTCAAAGAAGTTGGCGTTGAACACGGCGAGTTTCTTACTGCTCTCTTGATGAGGGTCGATCCTCTCTCTAACGTGGACACATCTTCAACAGTCGTTCTCGTCGGTCACACCAACTGTGGAGGTGCCATGGCTTGCATAGAAGCAGCCAAAGGCGTAGCCACTAATCCCACCGTGTCCACTCCACTCACGCGCTGGCTGAGGCCCCTCACCGCACTCGTTCGATCCCTTGACCTCTCTGCGTGCTCTGCGAGTGAGGCGCTGAACAAGGTCGTCGAAGCCAATGTCATCAAGCAGGTCAACAATATCTGCAAGTCGGAGCCTATCACCACTGCATGGGCAGACCCGGATGCGAAGAGAGTCACTGTGCACGGATGGATGTACGATCTTGCTGAGGGACGCATCAGGGAGCTCGTTTTTCGGGACGCTCAAGCCAAACTATGACTTGTTCGTCTTTGATATCAGCTGGACCCAAAGTGTTGCGCCAAATTCATGGTTTTCAATGCATTCTTTGCTAGATTTTCTGAAAATGGCTCTACACGTCGAAGGTGTTTCATCACACATGTATCTTCTGGGTCCTCTCACTGCAAGTAATATTTAGGGCCGTTTTGATTTTTAAATCGTGCCCTAGGAGCTCCATAATTGCGATTGCATTGTTGAATATCGCGACCCAATGGAAATAGCTGCGATGGCCAAATAGTTAAACTTTAAAGTGCAGCACCACATTAATGTCCCCATGAGTTGATGTAGACTGCCAATCGAGCAACGCGACTGGCAGCGATGGATCGAGTGCTCAAATTGAGTATTGCATTGGAAATCTGTTACCAGATCGACATCGAGGCGATTCCCGAAAATCTCGCTGCGAGGACAGGAAGCGAATTTTGGTCCTTCGGATCTTGTCCTCCTGACTTTGTAACGTCTGATGCTCAAAACTGGACAGCCAATGATCAGATGATCGCCTAGCCGATATCTGCACAAATAAACATCCTCATCTCATCTCGATTGCATAGATATACTACACTATTGTAAGATAGGGCACGTTGAGGCCCGCATGGCTTGCCCTGTCCCAATTCTACAGTGCACCACAAGCCATTTTTAGTATAGGGTATCTCCAGCAATGGCCCCGCAAGGAGCCAGCCTTTTTGTCAACCTCGACAAAGAGCGTTGAGACTCTTCCATAATTAACATCCAACCCACAAGGACGTTGAAGGTCCCGTCTCCTCTTATCTTGCGAGGGCACGTTGAGGCCGTCATGCAGCGATCGATACGTTTAGTACCTATTGAAGGGTTGGTCAATGTACAACGATAGAGTGCAATTGTCTAACCTGTAGTGCGAAGCTTTGTATGGGCCCTGGACAGGGATGTCAAGGTACTGGGATTGCTCCGGACTGAGCTCAGTCAACTTGACGTTAAGCTGAGCAAGGTGAGCACGAGCGACCTCCTCATCCAGCTCCTTGGGCAGCATATGAACGCCGAGGGGGAATTTCTCTGGGGTGGTCCAAAGAGCAATCTGAGCCAACACCTGGTTCGCGAAGGAGCAGGACATGACGAAGGATGGGTGGCCGGTGGCACAACTGGTAATTCATCATAGGTTAATTACGAATTAGAAAATTGAGCTTGGAATCAACCAACCCCAAGTTTACGAGACGACCCTCGGCGAGGAGGATGATGTGACGACCAGAAGCCATTGTGAAGCGGTCAACTTGAGGCTTTACATTGACAGCCTGCTTGGCGTTGGCCTTCAACCATGCAACATCGATCTCAACATCGAAGTGACCAATGCTATCCAAGAGTGAGTTTTTATCACCAAATTGATGGATATTGTTCTCACTTGCAAACAATAGCATCCTCAGGCATAACCAAGAAGTGCTTGCCAGTGATGATATCACGGTTACCAGTGGTAGTGACAAAGACGTTTGCACGCGGAGCAGCATCCTCCATGGTCGTCACCTCATAACCAGCCATAGCAGCTTGCAGCGCGTTGATGGGGTCAATTTCCGTGACGAGAACTCGCGCACCGTAAGAGCGAAGAGATTCAGCACACTAAAACGATTAAGCATGAACAACGGCCGGGCGAAAAACGAACAAAGCACTACTCACTCCCTTGCCGACATCACCGTAACCGGCGACGACAGCGACCTTGCCAGCAAGCATGACATCAGTGGCACGCTTGATACCATCGACGAGAGATTCCCGGCACCCATAGTAGTTGTCGAACTTGGACTTCGTGACGGAGTCGTTGACGTTGATGGCCGGGACCTTCAACCTGCCTTCACGGAAAGCCTTGTACAGGTGGTGGACACCCGTAGTAGTCTCTTCAGAAAGACCTTTGATGTCTTTATTCCGATTAGCAGTGTATTACCACATAGATTGACATAAAATCCTTACCCTTCAAGTATTGGGGATATTTCTCGTGGACAAGAGTGGTAAGATCACCACCGTCGTCAAGAATCATGTTCAACGACTTGCCACCAGGGAAGGCAGCAAGACTCTGTTCAATACACCATTGGTACTCCTCCTCAGTCTCGCCCTTCCAAGCGAAGACAGGGACTCCAGTTGCAGCGATACTAAAAGGTCATATTTAGAGACTGATGTCACGAAGTAAGATCTACTCACGCAGCGGCAGCATGGTCCTGGGTCGAGAAGATATTCTAGCGATGAAAGTGAGTACCTTGCAGTGATCACGTAACCATGGACAACCTACGCAAGATGACCAGGTGACTTCAGCGCCGAGAGCAGTTAATGTCTCAATCAAAACGGCGGTTTGAATAGTCCTGCCAAACATAAGGCCTTCCGCATTGATCAATCGTCATTTGAACTCACATGTGCAAGCATCCAGCAATACGAGCGCCAGAAAGAGGCTTAGAGGGTCCGTACTGAAGGAAGGCATTCAAAAAAGGAATTCGTTTGCGAGTTCGCACAAAGTACCTTTGACCTCATGAACATCAATCCTGGCATTTCGTTCTAAAAGACGCGGGATCGGTCGACAAACGATCGCGAAAAACAAGGAGAAACTTATACCTCAGCGATCTCGATCTCCTTGCGACCGAACGCTGCGAGAGAGACATCTACAGGGATTCCATACTTGTTCGGATTGATAAATTTGAGTGAAGTATGATTATCATACCTGCTACTTTGAAGACCATGATAAAGAATTTCTGAGGAGATGATCGATGATGGGAGAAGGAAAATGAGTGAAACCAGATGAGAAACTGATTACTGCGACTTTTTATCTCAAAAACCCACGTGCGCTAATCAAGAAGTTTCCATACTAGGTGCGTGGGAGTTCATCGTTTGTCTTTGACAAAGTCCCACTCTATCCGACCTGTATGCGACGTCGTTCAAATCTTCTCTCACAGTTTCTGTAGTTCATGCACATGGCCTTCCATGAACAATCTGATGACGTGACGGAGACTCAGAGAAAGAAGTGTCGACTACTTGAAATAGGTATGATCATTGCCCTACAGATATATTCTTGAATGACTAGAAATATGCATCTTCAAGTGCAATATGCATGTGAACCAGAGGAGCTCCCTAGTGGAGAAGTTCGTCCTCGATGTTTCCCTATCCCTCGCATCTTTAGGATGTTCGTGTGAACGCTGCACCTCGGGAAGTTGATATGGTTCTGACGTGGCTATATTTTCCAGATGCCCTGACCGTCCAGCCGTGGAAATCACGAAACTTATCAAGATCGACCTCAAGACAGGAGAGATTGAGATGCCGGACGAGTCTAGGTTTGTTATCGGACAATATTTGTACCGTGACCATATATTCAGTCCATCCAATACAGTGCCCTTCTTCCCAAGGGCAAACACTGGCGAGATATCCGTCGATACGACCTTGAAGCTGGACCGAGTGATTGATCGATTTCGAGCCTTCATGACTACACAAGACTTGTGCCACGGGACTTTATACGAGTTCCGCCCCCAAGACTCGACACTTACGATTCATTTCTGGCACATGTCGCTGAGTGCTTAGTCCTTCGGGACTGCAGTTCTCCGAATGAATTGACTTTTGCGTTCAGTATCATACGAATTTCACTGGTGGCTATAATTGATTGACTGCCAGCAGCCTCTCTTTTGCTTCTATGGATACTTCAGGGCATCAATATTTGCCATGTTTCAGCTTCTGGTGTGTATTATTGTCTAACATCATTTCTGTTCACTCTTGGCCGCACTCTGACCCACTGGGTATGATGGTCGATGATATGTTACAGCATCTAAGCGCATAGGTCACAATTGCTGCATGCAACATCGGGGCGTGCATTGCATGTGGTGCTCATGGCAATGATAATACCCTAATTCTTCCCAAGTTCCAATTAATTCATGTTATTTATCCTTTATATTGGTGTGTAAACTGAGTTGTTGAATGAGCGCGTGCCATTCAATTGAACACAATGTCCGAAGATCGGCGTTGATTCGGGTTGCCATGCCTGATGAGGTCTGATGCTGTCTCATGATCTGCACAATTAACTTCCGGTCGTCCAGGAGTGGTTGGCCCTAGGTGTGTGCTTGGCCCCGATGAGTCCGCACTGTCCAGACTCCAATGTTAAGTACATGGGGTTTGAATCATAATTCAAGTATCAGTTGTACCACTTTTCCCAGCTAGCGATTGCTACCGACTACAACTTACTTCCACGCATATAAATAAGTTACCTCAAACTTGGCTACCATCCGCGATGCAGAACTCCCGACCTATGGCGGGCAGTGTGTCACTGCAATTCACTCACCGATGATCATCATATGCCGTGACCATTAGCTGAAGTCCGGCATTTTTAACTGGCCATCAAAAAATGTTTGATAGAGCGCTTAGCCTAGCAATGGTAGTCTTCAATGCTCCTGTACAGCCCGTCGCAGGTGTTGTGCTTGAAGTCGTCAAGACATGTTATGCTGTGAGTTTGGGGTCGTATCACACATTGCTTCGCAACTATTAACAATTCCATCGGGACACTCATCCTAACTTGAAGGCCTTAAACCATTTTCTTGTCCTGGAGGCTCTGTCCGTTGCTTGACTTGCCGAGGCTCTAGCTCCTCCTCCAATCTTTGCCTTGCCCGCTAAAGGTCGCGTGATCAACACCGCCTAGGCCTTGTAAACATGTTCCATACATTTAATCGGTTCGAAGGCGTCCAGGGTGGTCATCCCGTGGATATCAAGTGCGAGGCTATAGAAGACACGCCATTGAATCGGCGTTCCCCCCCAAATTCTACCTGCACTTTCTCAAATACTCAACATTGCACTGTTTCGTCCTCGACTGCTGCCCTTCGGCGTTATTCCTCTTCTGGTACACCCTCGAGACGAACGCACTCTCAATCCTCAAGCCTTCGACAGGCTCACTCAAAAAGGGATTCTCGCAAAGTGTCTGCTCGCCGCACGACCATGTCCCATCCTTTTTCTTCGAGGGGAACGCCTAGTCGGATGCCCTATACTCAATCGGATGGGCGGAGGTCTGTGGATAATGGGCAACGCGTCATGCAATCACCGCCTTACGCACTGCCAGGCGCTTTTGTCCAAGTGAGTCGCCTCTCTCCAACCTCACTACCATGTTCATAGAACATACTTCTCGCTTTCGCAGTCTCATGGAAGCATGGATACAGGCCAACAAGCATCTGGCTCCAGCTTGGCTCCAACATCAAGCCTGTCTGGTGCCGTGGGGGACATGAATATTCCCCCACATCTGTGGAATGCTGCAACCAGACCTTCTTACTCAAATGCACCGACATCGTGGGTGGCCGGTGCTCACAACTTGTCCAACATTCCGCCAAACATGCAATCTCAAATTCATTCCACTGTTTCCTATGATACCACTCCTAACCCAGATCTTAATACTGCACAACGCCCTGACCATCCATCCGCAATACCAAGGTCCCCGCCCTTTGCGCATACCTACGCAAGTCAAATGACATTTCAACAGGACCGTTCTTCTCAAAACTCTCCCGCCATTATGCTAGGTCGCCCAGGATCTCGGATGTCATTTGATCAATCTCGCCGCATTTCACAGGGTGCCATGGAAGAAGAAAACAAACACCTTCGAAAGAGGGTCAAAGACCTTGAGCTAGACAATGAGAAAGGCCGTCAGCGTATCAGGGAGCTTGAAGCAGAGTTGGCTGGCTGCAGCATCGCCGACCCTTTGATCAGACATCCAGAGCCGTCCGTGAGTACAGCTGCAACCCCTGCAGTGTCTAGCACAATGCCCGCTCCTCCAGTATCCTGGAAAGCTCGGACAGAGGCCCGCATACGGCTTTTCTGTTCATTGAATCGTGCTGGAAACGCGTTATGCTCCTGGCACGATTCGCGTCGGGAACGTCGAATATACCCACCCCGTATGGCTCCTACTGGCTACTTAAACTGTGGTTGCACATATGAAGAGGCACTTTTCGAAGAAAGTTTGTCTCGTCATGGTGTTGGCAGCTACCATCCTGGAGAGGCCGTCCGTATGGACCCTGCCCTTCGTAACCCTCTCCTCAAAGTCCTGCAGGAGCGATATGGATACAGGGATGGCGACTTCGAGAGAAATTCGGTAACGGGAGATTGGCTAAACGGAGAGGGAAGCGCCTTGTGGGAGCAGAAACTGCTGTCAGGTGCTTCTAGCTCTAGGAGGAGAGGCGAGGATCGTCGGTGAGCTATTGGCATCGTAAATATTTATGTTATCTATATCTTTTCGCATCACTGTACGATAACTTTTCTTTCAGATTGCATACTGTATTCCATATTCTTTCGTCTTGCCTTCTAGTGTCGTCTACAATTGCAGATTTAGCATGCTCGTTCATTGACACTCATACTTTTAATTATGTTCTTATATATCGAACGTTATACCCATAGACAGCTTATAATTATGTAGATCACATAGACTAAAGACTGCAATAAAATTGACAGATAATTGATCAGCCGCAAGCAGCGATCTAATAGTGGGAAAACAGTCGGAAAAAAGGGTGAAACAGTAAGATCACCATCGTGGAGAGCAGTCTGCAATAGAATATCAACGAATCAATGACTGCATTGTGCTGCAAATGGTCAACATGATCATACTTGCGATGGTTCATGATGCATCACGATGGACAGTGCTTACCATGCGTCAGTTGGCAGAACATTACATTTTCATGGCCACAGCACAGCTATGTTTCTGCGCTACTAGTACTTTCTGGACTCAAATCAGATCAGCAAGGTTCAGCATTGCGGATAGGCTTTAGATTTATGCACTCACTAGAAATCTCCAACTGTATAGCCTACTAATTCGAGTTCCACCGATGATCAGCGAACCCACAGCCAGCCATTGCATCTAGTAGTACTAGTTTTCCAGTGCGTGCACTTTGCCTGAGCACCGGCGTTGTTCCGACTCCGCGAGGCATGATTGCATGATATTTCATCTACAGATTAGTGGCACGGCAGGCAGTACCAGTGCCAAGTGCTGCGCTCTCTTTTGCCAAGAATGTGAAGCAGTGCGCTCAAGTGGCTCCAAGATTGGATGTGCCATGGCTGGGATCATGATGGTGTATCTATGACAGCTTTCAGCTGCACGGCGAGGCGCTGACTAATAAGCCTTCGGATACTGTGCTGGCCTGGGCCGAAGGATCCCGATCATCCCTCAGGCCTCAGGCTGTCCAACGTTTTTGTTACTCGCGCAAAATTAATACCAGCATACCGATGGCAAAGGCTTCCAGGCTTATGACATTCACCTTTCTCGTCAGGTGCTGCTTTGCCTGGTCATGGTCACGTCAATCCCCGGATCAACTACGCATCATTCAGCCTGTTAAGCATGACGCCCAAGTTTTTTCATCTCAGATGCACGGTAGTTTTTGTGGCCTTTGTATCACCGTATATATAACGCTCTCTTCCCAGCTGAGCTATCCCACGAAGAGATCGACCTGATATCCAAACACACTGGTGATTGCGATCTTTTGTATTCAATGGGGGGACAAGACTCTCACAATTTTAGGTGCATTTGATGGATATATGCGTAAAAGTGACTGCTTTCAAGACGCCGCAAGGCACGCCAAAAGCCGATGTGAGGTGTCTCATATGAGCGAGGACGAACGCATACAAGGTTTTCTCGGTCTGATGTGCACTACTTGAGACCTTCCTCACATTTGTCTAGTCGCTATCAGGCTTACACTCTGTGAACTTGCCACAGCCCGCCATCATACACCACCTCTCGAGTGCTCTCCATTTAAAAACAACGTCGGATCACACATCCCGCATCATGCAGTAGGCGATTGTGTCGAGTACGTCGCTGTTGACAACTTGAAGGTTTAGACGAATGCTCATCGATACCCAGTGCACTCTCTCGGAGCGCACAATTTTGGTCTAGTTACTCTGGGTACCTGCGAGAAATCCGTGAGGCTGGGTCATTTCTCGGCTGTTCTGCTAATAGTTGCGATCAGCCCAGCTGTGCTTTGCGTTTCGTCGATGGATGGAAATTGGTGCGTTCTAGCGGAGATGGTAGCCATTTTTCTCACGTTCCACCCCTTAGACACTGCAAAGGATATCTATAGAAACATAACGTTGGAGAAACTTGCTATGATTCCGATTTATCTTGGAGCAGCAGAAGGGATTCACAGCTGCACATCAGAACTGGGAGCGATCTTCTACAGTCAACGAAATCCTCGAATAAGCATAACTGCGCAGCTGATTGTTTCCAACAGGACCTAGGCGATCTCATCAACGTGTTGAAGTCAACTAGCGGCAATATACGCGACATCGCAGATGCGACGTCCAATTCCATCATTCAAAATGCGCAATCAGTGGGTGACCTTCTGATGTCTTGGGCACAGATTCTTTACCAGGACGCACTTGCCACAGTTATTCACAAAGATGGAAACTACTTTGTCTGTTGTCAACCAACGCAGCTTCGACGATCGTATTCGTTCGTTGGACAAGGTAACCTGTCTACAGCTCGTTGATGAAAGCTAACATTCCCAGGTTGAAAGGAGGATTGATCACCTGACGTTAAGCGTATTGTTCTCATCCCCTGGGCTTTCAAAGTGTTTCTGAAGGAATACACAGCATTCGAAAGCCATGTCGTCGCTGCTATCACTCGTCGAATCACGTTTAACGGCTGAAGTTGAAGAAATCACATTATTGGTGTCAGAGCAGAGCCTTCGATCTCGGGCAGTCGCGGTACGATCATCTGAATACTCCCCCTAACATTATTCTGATTGAGTTCCCAGGATCAAGTCCAGCAGAAGTGGTCCGCGCTTGACGCGACTTTTTCTGCTATGCAAAATGTGATTGAGCTTCTTCTATTCTGGTCGCAGGTTGACAACGTTTGTGATCTAGTCCTTCTACGACCTGCAGAGTGTGATCACAGGGCTTACATTCTCTTTGGAGACTTCTCTTTCCCAAGTAGTACATGCGCAAGAGATCCAGCGAGAGGTCACAGAATCTGTTTCACTTCTTGATAACAGGATTTCCCAGCTCACGGAAGTGACTCACCGTGAACTTGAGACAATCAATCAGACGGCCCTTGCCCTCATCGACACCTTTCAGCGCAAGTCAAAACACGAAGCTTGGCTGATTAACCTGCAGTGGCTCTTGCGCTTCGTCGTCCCCAGTTTGTGTTGCTATTAATTGCGCTCTTTTCACTGACATACCTTTGTTAGCATCATTGCTCGGCTTCAAGACTTTTCGAGTCGCAAGCAGTCTTTTGGTTCTCTTCTGGCGACTTCTGGAAGTGGTACTGTCACTTCTCATGGTAACTTAAAAACTTGAAACTCTGTTGCTTTTATTTTTATGATATTACTATCGCAGACTAGCGTCGCAGTTTCCAACATCAGAAGTCAACTATTACCCAAGTTCTGCGGTTCAAAACAGGCACAGCCGCAAGAAAGTTCATGGCGTCTCGAATCTCACCTGGAGGAGAATGTATCACCTGTCTCGAATGTCAGACTCCTGCAACGGAATGACTGCTTGGACCCGCGGATCATTCGGCGACTTACTGGACCTCGCGTATCTCGCATACCTGATAGGATCTGTAGTCGAGCCACCTCTTATTGAACATCGTTGCAATTATCTCGTACCCTTTTCTGTTTCTGTATAGTCTTTGCATCAATTCAGAAAGTACAATGATTTCCATGCATCTATTCTCATGTCAAGAGTGTTGCGGGACATCTTGCTCAAGGGTTTGAACCTTTGTCGATGCTAAATGATGGCCCGCCCAACGTCGTATCTGTTCTGATAGTCTTGTTTTGCTTGGGAGTAGTCCCAACGACTCATGCCATTCGTGCGCGTGAGGCCTACATGGAAAGACTGAACATGATATGCTATTGGCATGAATGAAGAATGAATAAAGATTCATAGTGCACAAAACCTGTTGTAAATGTAAATAATAAATAAATAAGTAATTGTTTACCCCTCTGTGCCAATATTTGTCATCAACATCTAACCGGCTAGTCGTCTCGGTGCTTCCAGCGTTTAACATTTAACGACTGCCACCAACTTCCGTTCTTTGTTGTATGCTGTGAGCCGTCATGCTTGCGCAACTGGACATCTGTAGGGAGTCCAACATCTTCTCACAACCCGGCCGCCACGCTAGTCATATTGGACCACATGACAAGACAAAGAACAGAGACGCTTATGCAGCCAAGCATCAAAGACATCTGCAGTCTTACCCACAAGAACAGCCCTCGATTACACCTATCGCGGTCTCTGGCCATGATAAGGGGCTACAATTATATGTAGCGCCAAAAGGTAACGAGGTACATCTGCTGGCACAGTTCACTGCATTGTACTCCACTAACTAGATATACGGACAACCTCAGGTCCACCGGGCTGCTTATCGTGCATCTATGTCACCTTCTCCAAATGCTAAACTACCACCTCGAGTGATTCCGCCTCGATTGCAGAAGCAGTATGCAGCATCGTGAGTCAAGCTGTTACCCCTTCTCGAAAGCACTCTCATTTGTGTGGCACAGGATGGGTAAGCCAAATCCAAGCCTTGACAATTCAACCTTCCACAAACAGCTGTGTTCTCCTGTGTCTTCCGCATGTGGACCAAGACCATGCACGAATCCATCCATTGTTGACTCACCATTGTTGACTCGCCAGAATCCACATTCACCTGTACCTGTAAGACCACATTACACGTGCCTAAGAGCCACAGTTTTTCATGGGCGCTAGATTTTAGACATAAAGGCTGCACTGTCCGCTCAGGGCATTCACATTGGCATTTCATCGAGTACTCTACATCCACAATCTCTTATTGATCAAGTCGAATCTCATCCTCACATTGATCAAGTACGATTCAATCATTTCTGCGTATGAATAAACTTATCGGTGCTTATCAAGTACACATTGCAGACACCACCAGCTTTGGCAGCACCAGTGTCTCATCATGACATCCTCCACCCGCTGGGAGTGTTACCGGGTGGCCATATGCAAATACTAAATACGCCATCCGAACCACCCAAGCGGCCCCCAGGTTTGCACTCGCCTGCTGGCAGAAGTGCCGCATTACCTGTAGCGTCAGTTCGCGTCAGCCTTCCGTCACCTTCCAAGGTGAAGGTAAGTAGTAGCCGATCTCTTCAGGCTTCCGAAAAGTTAATTTAGTCTTCGATGTTACAGGAACGGGCTCGTAAAGAAAACTGTCATGAAGCATCCAGACCTGAGATCTCAGTCGCAGATCTTGAACCCGTCACAATCAAACCAGAACCCCCCAAACCTCCAATCTCCCCAGTTTCTTTGATCAGCGTCAAGCTGCCATCCGTTCGTGAAGGATTACGACCGTCGAGTCCGAAACCTTCCCTCGGAGAGTCGACTTCCCAAACGTTATCAAATCCGGCAGCGGTGGGCAGTGGTTTATCTCTAGTTTTGATAGTTGTATTGATCCGTTCGGTCAGCAGGATACAAGGGGTTCGTCAAAATCGTGCAAGGATGAGATGTGCATGGATTGGCTTGTTGGTGTCTGTACCCGCAAGTGGTGCACTCGTGCCCATAGAAGAATACCGACTAATCTCACCTGCCACCGTTGGCTTCGTGGGGAGTGTACTCGGTCGCCGTGTCTTTTCGTGCACGAGCGTCAGGCAAGTCCGACACCACTTTGATTTGAGCTTGATGATGACCTACTCCTCAGAGTTCCGATAGCTCCGTCAGGAATCAACCACCCGATCGAAACGGCGATTCTCGAGACGTTGTACAAATTCTTGACGGTCCCGTAAGGGAACAACCACCTGCTCGAAACTGCAATACTGGAGACGACATGCGAGTTTCCGACTGTTCTGTTAAAGATCAATCATCTGTTCGTAATAATAACACTCGGGATAGCATTCAAGGTCCCCACCGCCCCCTCAAAGACAAACTACCTGTCCAAACTGGCAATTTCCGAGATGGCGTGCAGGATCCTGCCGGGCTCGTTCAAAATCCACTACCTGTTCGAAACAACAGCAGCGCTTGTGCCCAAGTTCCTGACTGTCCCATAAACAATCAACCGCCCCATCGAAACAGCAAAATTCAAGAGGGCGTCCAAACGCCCAAAGGTTCTGTGAAGAATGAAGCACCCGTCCGAAGCGACGCCGCTCGAGGCATACATCAAGGTATTTCATTTGCTTTTCTCAGTATAGCTAGCTGAATGTACCAAACTCATTTCGGTAGCCGCAGACTCGACTCGATCTCCATCTTCTGACACGTCCATCAGCGTGCAGTCTGCCATAACACAAGTTCGACCCTCTATAAAAAAATCTCCCGGCTCAGAACGACCTTTTCAGGCGTATTCGACTAATGGCAAAGTAGAAACCGCGCGACATCAGACATTCGACAATGTATGTTATTTCTTTCATACCTCATTTCTGGCACTCATCCTGTGAAGCCCGATGTTCGCCAGTCGCAAGTTTGTCGTGATTGGTTGCAAGGTCGTTGCACGCGCCATACTTGCCGCTACTCGCACAAACATCCCAATGACGTGAGTTCTATAAGCTCGGTGATACGTTGAACTCTCTAACATATGCTATTAGAACATATTGCAAACGAATGCTTCGCCACTAGTTCAGAATACTTGTGTCAATGACGCGCCAGCGTCTAGCAACTCCTTATCACGACACCCACCACCCAGCCTGCCGCCCCCTACTACACATCGAAACGAAGAATTTGTCATACCCGTGACAGTTGCGGATCATATCACAGTGAAACTACGTAGCGGTTTCGATATACAGGACGTGACCACTGGGTTCGAAACACGGTGGGTACACCTTGAAGACGTATCACCGCATGTCAAGGAATCACAACTCCGCTCCCTTTTGGAAGCATACCAAGTCGATGATTTATGTATTCCGGACGGAAAGAGTGCCAAGCGGTTGACCGTCAAAGTGCAGTTTTCCACTTCAGCGCAAGCTATGGAGGCTTCAATAGCCCTTCATGGACGCCATTTTCAGGGGAGGAGACTCACTGCGAAGCTGCCCCTGAACACTATCGCATGCGGTACAACAGTGCTCAGGGACACTGCCGTCCGTATTACCTGGAATGCGCCCCAGCGAGTTGGTTACGCCGGGTACGTAACCCTTGATGAAGCCAAAGCTGCGATTGCACTCGCCACTGGATTTGTGATGAAAGACAACATTCTCACAGCTGTTTTGTACGAGGGCCTACCCGCAGTTGGTGTTTACAGCGTCATGTTTTCCCATCTTCCCCCCGATGCAGAGAGAAAGGATTTGGAGCAGTTCGGCAATGCAGAGTCAATCTTGCTCGAACGCCCCAATTACGATTCACTCGACAGCGCTCGCCGTGCAATACTTCGGACGTTGCACTCATGCGGAAATCTGTCTAATTTCGATCTTATTCTTCCTATCTGGAACGGCACCGTTCTTGGTTGGGCAACCTTTGAGACCCACGCGGACGCCAGCAATGCCAGGGATCATCTGGATGGCCAACGTCCTCGTGCAATTGGAGGAAAAACTTACATATCCGCTCGCCACGTGCAGTCGCTCAACTTCTCATTGCCGTTGAACAAGTTTAAGATGCTGGAGGGAGACATTACTCGCCTTCGGTGGGCGTGGCGGACAAGGTTTAACCATGACGTGACTCTTGTTGACCGTCTTACGTCGCCTGATGGGCCTGTTCATATCAGGATCTCGGCTGAAAACGTGAGCAATCTTGGGATTGCCAAGGCAGAATTCGAACAGCTCCAACGTGGTGAAGTTGTAACTCTTCAGAAGAAGCCCATATGGGACAGATTCTTCTCTCATCCATCTGGCCAGTTGTTCCTCCGTGAGGTGGAGAGTCGATATCCTGGAATTGGATTACGAACTCGGATGGGTAAAATTTTGCTTTTGGGTCCAATCGAACAGCGTCAGCTTGCCCGACGAGATATCATGACGCGGTTCCAGGAATTACAGGCGCGACAATTGTGGCGTATCCCTCTATCAGGCAAGGTGGTTGGTCCATTCGTCGGTACAAGCCTCGTGACCCTCCAGAAAACCCTTGGTCCTGAGAACTGCTACGTACTTCACCTTTCGGATCAGCGCAATCTTGTTGTGCGAGGCAACGAGCAGGCTTACCGCATTGCCTGTGAAGCAGTAGAGAAAGTACAAAGCCGTCACAGTGACACCTCCATGCCATCCCCAAGTTCTGTCTGTCCTGTTTGCTTCACTGAGGCATCAGTCCCAACCATTCTCACCTGCGGACATACTTGGTGCACGTCTTGCCTCGAGGGTTACCTTGTATCTGCAGTCGAAAACAAAGCATTCCCTCTCACCTGCCTCGGCGGTGATGCCTCATGTACCGAACGCATCTCCATCACCCTCGCCAAAAAGATCCTATCTGGTGAGGATTTCGCGTCCTTGTGCGATGCGTCATTCTGGTCATACGTTCACGCGCGGGGGGACCAGTTCCACCACTGTCCAACTCCGGACTGCGCTCAGGTATATCGTGCAGTTTCTGGTGGCGTAATTCTCCAATGCCCATCTTGTTTGGTTCGCATCTGTTCCGGTTGCCATGCAGATGCTCATGATGGGCTCACCTGCGAGGAGCGGGACCAGGCAGAGGACGAGTTGTACCATGAATGGGCAGCCACTCATGATGTCAAAAATTGCCCTGGCTGTAAGACTCCTATAGAACGCAGCGAAGGTTGCAACCACATGACCTGCATCAAGTGCCAAACGCACATCTGCTGGGAATGTCTAGCAACGTTCCCGAAGGGAGATGGAATCTACGAACATATGCGACAAAAGCATGGTGGCATTGGGCTGGAATTTCTGTAATAATTCGTGTACATATTTTTCTCTCTCTTTTTTCATCTTATTTTATGCCTACTCTCAAGGTTTGCTTCACTTTCCACGTTCTACTATCTGTGCATTGCGACTTGTACTTGTATTGGTACCCTCTGTAGTGCCTTGTTCCATCCGTAGCATTTATGATTCTACTTATACAATGTAATAGATTTGTTGTATGTATGCTCTGGTACCCCACCAATCGCTTGCAACAACTAAGACTAAATTATCCCTCTCATCCCCCTCAATGATAGCTGTAGACAACAAACTAAGACCTATCAGCATGTTGTCGACGAAAAAAGTGTTCAATACTCACGCTGTCATATGGTTGTGCTGGAGGCCGTCCATGATATGGCAAACTCGCAGGCAACTCTGGCCTCTCCGGCAGATACGGCATAAAGGAACCATACTGGTCTTTATATCCTTCCGTCTCATCGGGATAATGCTGCAGCTCTGGAGGATACGCCCTGTCCTCTGGGGCATAGACGACATACGAATTCGACGTGAGGTAGTCCCCGCGTCGGTTCCAGAACCCCTTTCGTATGCGTCGCGTATAGTGCGCAGGCTCTGGGGACTGAGCAGGCGGTGCAGATGCAGCTGGGTTAGGGCGCTCCATCGGTGGTGGCGGGAGAGGATTCGAGGGCCGCGAGCTATTGTTGTATGGCGTCAGATGATTCGCTCTTTCGTATGATTGGCTCCTATCTCTGCGTCGCTCGCGATCTCTCTCCCGTTCACGTTCTATCTCTCGCGTGCGAACACGCTCGCGCGAAGGTGATGGTTCTGGCGATTCCTCGTCAGAATCTGGAGGTACAGATAAAGGATAAAAGAAGTCATCTGCGCTCGGATGGGTAGACGACGACATTGACTCTGGAATGGTCGATAAATGGGCCGGCGGAATTACAGGCTCTGTCCTACTCCGTGATAACGAACTAGTAGCAGCAGATCTTTGCACATAATTAACGAGGGGGCTCAGTACACTACCCATATCCTCCGTAAATGTGGACAGCGAACCCATAGAGGACGGCGAGGACGTGGTTGGGAGTGAATGATGCCGCGAAAGGGGTTCTGGCACTGAAAGGCCACGGGGAGCAGATGCTGAGTTGCCGGCGCTCGCGTGAGGCGCTGAAAAAGAGCGTGACAGATGATCAAGATCCTCATCCGTATGTCTGCGTGTCCCTTGATAGTGAGTAGAGCTCCGCGCAGCATTGGACGAGAATGACGTTTGAAGGTCAGACCTAGTCACAAATGACTCTGGCTCTCTCGTGAACACGGGTGCATGAAGTGGCTGTTGTACGTGAGTTGCCAATGACGACATGGCCGTTGATGTCGATGAAGATGAAGATGGCGGAGCTGGAAAGGGGGGTACATATGGCGGTCCGGATGATGGTGTCCGACTCGAGTAAATAGAACCCATACGACCGTGAGACGATGATGGTGGCGGAGTCGCTGAAGATATGGAATATTGGCTCAGGCCCTGTGGGCGGGAGCTGAGGCTGTCTACGGAACCATGTCTTGACGCTGGATGGCTGTAAAAATAGTCTCGTACAGGTGTGCCCGTACTTGTAGTATTATGGCTGTCCTGCGAACTTCTTCGTGGGGGCCCGTGACTTGTCGGGGTTGAGTTACTCCGAACACTATCCTGCGAGCTCCGACGATTTTGGAAGTCCTTTGTTGGAGTAGCACGGTCTGCTCCATCCGTTGGCAACAGACTTGGAGGATTCCATATCCACGGGGTTTGTGGCGCAGTATCCCCTTGTACATCTCTGGTAACAGATTCTCGATCTCGATCTGGTCTACAGTATCCTTCAAGCTGGATCATCTCTGAAAGTCAAACTACACACGCACCTTGCGGGGACCATGTTTTCTAAACCAAGACCATTGTCGGTCAGCCGTGTCTGCCAGTAGCTCGGGCTTGGTGGACGCGGGATGCGCTTGTGGGGATTAAAGTTAGCAGGGACGTTCTGAGCCCACCCCATTCCAGGTGCCCAGGGAACACCGGGACCTCCATTCATGTTATAGGCAGGATTATACTGCCAGAAACCAGCCTTCCAATGCGGGTGGGTGTTGGCGCCAGGCGGCATAGGTGGTGGACCAGGGAAGTTTGGAGGAAGAGAAACACCAGCTGGTGGCGGCCAGGTGCCTTGCCAACCTTGTGGAATAGAATGTTGCTGCATGAGCTGTGGATTGGGGTGCCAGTGAGCTCCTGACTGAGCCATGACGGGCCTTTGGTAGATATGGTAGTCAGTCATGATTTTTAGATATAAGATTGAAGGAGCGCACCAGATCTATGCACGCACTTGTAACGGACACTTCAACCAGAAAAGCGAGAAGGTTGTCGCAAAGGGAATGTGAGTTCTACAGCTTCACTGGTTGAGTGACGATGTTGATTTGACAGTTAACTAGTCACTGGCCAGTGGCAATCCAATGAAGGATGGATTTATAACGCAAATTGTACTGGGGTATCACTAATTTTATATGATGGAACGGGGCCAACACTGGTAGGATGTCAGCCAACACGGAGGTCAAACGAGCACTAGCACTGGCGAGCCTGCGGCAGAGACTGTGACACGGCGTAAGATTGGCACGACTCAGAAAACGCCGGGTTCGAATTTGCACAGCAATCCCACCATGTATCTTAAAGAAGCCTCACAACTTATCTACCATGGCTTTCACAAATTGCAGGTGCTTACTACCGTCACATTGCAATTAGTAGGATATGGCAACATCAAAGGGCGACAAGCCCTATAGATGGAAAGTTGGAAGCAAATTGGCCAGCGGAAGCAAATCAGTCTCAATCCGGTCATAGCGGACCGTCTACCGGGTTTCATAATACCCGTGCAACTATGATATCGCTCCAGCATAGCGAATTATCATAATGACGTTGAAAGTTCAACACATCGCTCCAAGGTTCTCCAACAGATATCGAGATCATTCACTCTACCTGTGCCAAACCAACAAGGAGCCAGTCATAGGCTGAACACTTGTCCATGTTTCCTTGTAGCCGGTCTCGGGAAGCCCAATACCGGCACTGCAGCTACAAGACAGTGTCTGGCTGTGAGTCCCTGAGAACCGCTGACCTCGCATCGTACCGTCACAACCATTGACCCTGATGCCTTGCAAAATAGTTCCGTCGATTTTCTACAAAACAATCAATAGATGTTGCAAATTGCAAGTGTTCTGCAAGTGCACTCAGATTTGGACCGATATGCCATCGAATCTCACCATCCATACATCCATCCATCGTTTTCCCTCCCATCTACCCCCAGTTGTACGCAGAAGGATGGAAGTGCGAGTGTTTCACGCGACATGTCCTCTCCCTTGTATCCGATGGGAACTGCTGGCACCCTCATCATTTGCGAGAAGAGTGGGAAGTAGGGAAGTATCATAAGGGCCAGGATTCAACGTGTCACGAGTGCCACAGCATGTAAATCTGGAGGCCTCGTGGTGCCTTCGCTCCTACTCTTCCCTTGAAAGCTGTTCATCGGCTTGAGAGGCAAGTGAGATTGGATTTGGTGCCAGAAAAGCGTGCAGGATTTGCAATGGGATACTAATATAGCGTCCTCCAATATGTCATTCGACCAACCCTGGTCAAGAGTACGACTAGATGGTTGAAGGTGTGAATTGGGCTTAGGCTAGTTGGTCCTTATCAAATCAGTAATCCCGATTTGGCGTCGACGGCATTTCCCGTTATTCAAGTTACTTATTCCGCTCCAAACACTCAACTTATTCTCGACCTGGCCTACGAGGTATCGCGGACGAGCAGGCAACTGGTTACTGGGTCTTCTTCTGACTTCCAGTATCTTCTCGATGGTTCGAACACTTCGGACGAGCATGACTGACTCATGAGTGCTCCGTGGACCATGACCTCACTACCCTCGAACACCCCTCCACCATAGCGTGGACAGTGAGTGTCTGTGGCACAAGAGGGGTGTAAATTTAAAATTCGTGACATCAACCTGGGAAAACTTCAGCCCCCCCCCACCCCCTGTCACAGCGTGATTATCACCTGAATATTACCATATTAGGTAGCTTAGTCAGTTCATTTAGAGAGAAACATATGCAATGCAATGACAAGGCGGCGCAACAAAACTGTGACCTAGACTCTAGTACAATCGTAGACTTCGTGCATGAATTGTAACAATGATAGCGTGAATCCAGAGAGCATTGGAATGTGTGTAAACAGCAACAAAAGAGCATAGTAAACGACTTGGAAAGCAAAGTAAGGCCCGGATAATTCGATCGAGTCGATAAAAGAGTGAGTTTGCGATCGAAAGTCTAAGTCCATCTCATATGAGTCAGAATGCGTGCTATCGAAGTCCGAGCTGCAATCATCGTCCGAAATTTGATAGCTTGATGGAGTGAATGTATGCGCGTGCCATTGAAATGATTCCATAGGAAAAATGTCACATGTAGCAGAGTGATTCAGAGAATATGAGACGCGTCGATAAGCACTACGCATATGACGCGCATATATTGATATCACGCATTTTGATCACATGTTCATAGAATCACATACAAAATTTACATTTTGGTGAGCAGCGCACTTACACGCCCGTTTTTTATTTAAATGACTACCTAGGTGTGTTCTATAGTAGCCAAACCCCCCCTCTCTATGGTTAACTAATGTTTTTTATTACTTTTGAGAACGCTAGCTCAAAACTCAGTTGGTCTGTCTCGAAAGTTCAGGTGGCTATGTATTAAGGTTCAAAAACTTATGTAATGTCGAGCCTGATATTCGGCATTTGCCTTTTACAGTCCTCTTGCTGTGGCATACTGATAACTCAGCATTGCTACCATCTATGCCATCAATTATGGCTGGAGCGTGATAACACACGGTAAGTCATTGCATCAACCGATTACACTAGCACCCCCACTCTGCAGAATTTTGGTGATATTCCGTGGCTCTGCGGAAGCGATCTGTCTATCTTATCAATCAGGGTATTTAGGCACACCCCATGAAAGTAACACGACTACTGACTCGATCTTTCATAGTTTCACAGTTGAGTTGCTGCAAGAATGTGAAAGGACAAGCCTGGGTAGAAAGCTGGGAGCAAATTTATTCCGTGTCGCCAACCCAAGATCATACATGAGGGCTTTGGCAAGAGCGTGTACCGTGTTTCAACACACCATACCGCCGCTCCAAGCCCTACCGCTCACAATTAATCAAATGATCTTGCATTTCGGTTTTCATCGAGCGAATTAGAATGATTACATCCTGCATACTCGCTCTCAAAACCGAGGTGATGTCAATCCACCCACTATCCTGGTGGGCGCCAAAACTTCCTATCCAGGATACGCACTTGCGTGGGACAGTGTGATCATCATGATCTGATTTCTTCCCCACTACAAGCAATTGCACAAATGTACATGTACTCAGACGAAATTTTCTCGGATGTTCCAGCCACAAGTGAGCGACTGTGCAAATGAGACAGTGTCTCGCCTGGGCGAAGACAGCTGAAAGCGATGGTGGCCAGCTTCTGCCTAAGGTCGTTGAGTCCAATTGAAAACCAAACAACTAATGATATCACTTTACAGGAGGTCTCGCGAGTGCGAACTGAGGTTTTCCCTCTTAGCGATTAGCAGGCACCTAACTGCTCCAAGCTGGACTCTTGAAGTTGGCGATATCGGAGTAGCGAAGTATCTTGGCGATGTAAGTGCGTGCACCTGACTCAAGTGTGAACTACGGCTGCGTTTCATTAGCACGATGGGTGTCGGGATTTAAATCAATGACACCTCTCTAGTATTCACGGTAATTCTAAACATCGGTCATGAGTACTAGTCATAAATAAAATGAAACGATAACATGGTTGTGATAGCTGGATGCGAAATATTTCATACACGCACCCAAAAGGGAGGAGAGAAACCTTCGATTGCGTTTTAGCAAACGACAGACTCATGACCTATGCGGATTGGACCGACGACAACTAAATAAGAGTCCACAGCAGTTAACTTCATAAGAATCAACTCCCGCCACGCCAGTTAAGCCTTGGGTTTGAGTTTGAATTTGTGTCGGTCGTCCTTGAGACCCTAGTGTCCCTGGCACAAGTTGGCCTGGTCGCATTGAACCATCGGCCTCGTTGCCATTCGCACGTTGCATAGCTGCATCCAATTCTGCCTTGGTGGGAGGGGCGATAGCAATTCTCTGCAAATATATCGATTTCAATTTTTCAAAAGGGAGTGATGGGAGCTACTCACATTTTTCTTGCGACCAGGAGCTACATCGACGATACGTTTGGAGCCTCCTACAGAAAACAAGGTAAATTCCATTGTCGAGGCTCGCGCGGTATTGTTTGGAGTGCATTTGCAGGCCGAGTACCGAAATGAATGGGACCGAGCAAATGGCGCCAACGAATGAGAGACGATGAGCTCGCAGTTGGAGCGTAATGAGGTGCGTGATTTGTATCGTCGCTGAAGAAATCATTGCCCTGCATCAAGATAATTAAGTCAGTAAGACCCAATAATGATAATAAAAGTACACCAACGTATCTCGCTGGACCTCTGTTATTGGCTTGTTGTTTCAATCGGGCTGGATGTCCCTAGTAAAGAAGTGAGATCAAGTGTGAAAAAGAAGCAAAATCGACTTGCTTTGAACTTCGCGTTGGACTTTGCGTTAGTATCATCCGCACTCTGAATGATACACAACGTGTTTAGAAACGACGCCGACAATAGGATGGCACACTCACGGCAACTTGGTCATCACTCTGTTTGAGCGCCGCCACCATGTTCCATACATAAATTTTTGCCTCTTTTCCAGCACTGGCAATGAATGTTCCATCAGCGGATGTGGCAACAGTCAAGACTTCGTCGTCATGCAAAAGTGGATTTCCGACTGGCTGATTGGTCTCAAGGTCCCAGATGCGAACTGAGTAATCCATCGATGCGCTAACGAGATGCTTGTCATCGGGGGAAAGACAAATGCACTCGATGGTGTTGGTATGACCCCGAATGACAACGAGTTCCTCTCCATCAATTGACCGCCATTTTCGGATGGTGTTATCAACTGACCCGGAGAATATGTGTGTACTGTCCTTGGACCAACACAATGACATCACTGGGTACTCATGTCCCATGATCTCGATGAGCAGCTGTCCATCCTTTGACCACACGCGGATTGTCCTGTCCCCCCCGCCGCTCGCGAACTTATCGCCTTGTGGCGAGTATTTGACAGCATAAACCCAACCGTGACCAGCTTCTATCGCTGGTACTATTTGCCGCCCAGTGTGCGGGTTCCAGAGTCGTATGGTACCGTCTTCCGATCCACTTGCTATCTCCAGGGCATTGAAAGACCAATCGAGGCACCTCACTGCATCATTGTGTCCCTTCCATGGTTCGCCGACTATGCTGCCCTTCGCTATATCCCACAGCTGTAGTCTGCCATCTGCACTTCCGCTCACAACCATTGATCCATCCGGAGATAGTGCCAATGAGCCTATGCGTGCCCCATGACTATTCAAAGGCTTTCCTACCGGCTCTCCATCTCTTTTCCACTGACGAATGGAACCGTCATTTGATGTGCTGAATATATTGCCATTGCTGTCCAAGCAAGCAAGACTCCATATACATTCGGAGTGCCCCTCGATGATGCACTCCGGCGTCGAGCTCCCTGTTGGACGTTCTGGCGTCGGTTTCTTCCACGATGTTGTCCGAGTATTGTGATTGACAAAATATGTCCGACCGAGTGGCGAGATGTACCATTCACATCCTGAAATGAGTTGTTCAAGATAATCTATGCTAAACCGTAAGTTCGTCGTCCCTAGTGGCTTATCCATTGCTCACCTAATCGCACTCCTGGCAAAGGCCGGTTGAATGAAACCATCATGAGAGCATTGTCTTGATATTGTGTTATACCATCCAACACCTCAAACTGTTGCCATAGAGGGGGAAGCACCTCATTCCCGCCTGGTTCTTTATGGGCAATCTAACAGAGTGTTACCGCACAGTTACTCACCTTCCCAAAGTGCATCCTGACGGTGTTGTGCACCATATGGTGGTGGATCCATCGCGCTCGTCTCTGCCTCTTCAATGCAGAGCATGATGTTGGTCGAGAAAGGATGTGCGTTTTCAAACGAAGTGAATAGTTATGCAAAGCCGCGTACTGCGTCAAATCAACAGCCGGTGATAAAAAGAGAGGGTGGAAGTGATGAAGAAATCTACTAGACGCTCAGTTCCGCTTGCTGTATTTTCAGGCACCTCTCCTTACACCGCATTCCATTAGCGGAAGCATAGCAATGTCGTTGAAATGAGCGACCTCGGTTCAAAATTTTGGAATGCTTTAAAACCACGGCGCACATGTTGAAAATGGGCTCCGTAAATTGTAGACAGTGAGCAAGAGGCAACCCCAAACAAGAGCCATGTCCTGGCAGGAAGCAGATCCAAATTCCCCGAGGGTGTTATCGGCACGCAGTGTGACATAGGGACAGGGAATACATATCATACAGGGAGGAAGGGGTGTGAAGAGGCTTGGGCGCGCTGGATACAAATGCATGAGCGAGGGTCGTGGTGAAGGGCGATCATTGAGAGAGGTTAAGTGGTTCCTATTGAATGCGTACTAGTGTGCCTTCGCACCGGCCTTGCATACATATTTTTCTTGTCGATGTCGTTATCAGAGTTCGACATGCCTTAGGCCTCAGGACCAATGCATGACTATTCCGAGCAAGTAGCGTACGTTGCTCCAACGCTGTTGCGCGATGCGACGCGGCTTCGAAGGTCTTTGGCAAAACCAATCCGGGAAACCCCGGGCTAGTAATATTTGCTTCACCAAGTAATTTTGCTTCAACTATGCTCAAACTGTGCTTATGTAAACCTGGAATGAGTGTCGATAATCCATAGGAGTTGAGTGGCCTCGATATTAGGACGCAGCTAGTGATACAATAGGGATGAATAAACTCGGATGGTTATTATAATCCTGAAATCAGACTATTCGTATGGAGGAAGCTTGGCATGATCATGAGATAATCGTCAACGCACACAACAGGGAAAGAGGAAAGGACATTAGAAATTCAACAAAAATGTCCTCAAGATTGATCTGATGAGGAAGAATGACGAGTAAAGGATAATCCGCAACACTTGACTTCATAGGAGACAGTTCTCATTCCACCAGTCGATCCCTGACTTAGTTTTGGTCGTACTTGAGACTCTTGTGCACCCACTGCAGCTTGGCCAAGTGGCGTTGAACTGTTGGCCTCGTCACAAGTCGTAGTGTGTCCCATAGCCGCGGCCACTTCTGCCTCGGTGGGTGGGGCAATGCCGTATCTCTGGCAATGTATTCATTTCAATGAGAGGAACAATGGCTAACTACTCACATCTTCCTCGCGAGCAGCAGCTACAGTGACAGTGCGATTGGAGGTTCCCAAGGGTAATAGGTTGAAATTCCAATGGCGAGGTTGGCGAGGTGTTGTATTTGCAGGCCGAGTACGAATGTGTGTAGGACCAAAAAAACTGCGCCAATGAAGGCGAGATGATGTACTTGCAGGTAGAGCTGGGCGGTGAGTTGTGCGGTCTGTGCCATTACCCCAGAAGTCATCGCCCTATATCGGTGTCAGACGAGAGAGATGTAAAGAACAAGAAACTGTACTGACATATCTTGCTAAGCCTCTCTTTCTGGCCTGCTGTGTAGCAACCAGACGGGCATTGGGAATCTAACAGAATAAATGAGCAAAGGATACCATTGTTCAGAATTAATTATCGCACATCTCTTGATTGAGCAACACGGCCCTATTTAAAAGGTTAGATGCTGTATGACAACGAAGTAGAGGTCACTTGCCTTGAGTTTTGCGTTGGGCTTTGCAATGTTATCTGTACCCTAAACGACAACCAAACCTGTAGTAAACACATTGAAACACATTGCACATACGCACCTCAACTTGATCTCCACCAAGCTGTTTGAGCGCTGCATCCAGATCCCAAACATAGATTTTTGCTTCAACTCCAGCACTGGCAATGTACTGTCCATCGGGGAACATGACCACAGCAAAAAGTTCATCGTCATGCAAGAGGGGATCTCCGACTTGCTGATTCGTCTCGAGGTCCCAGATGCGAATGGAGCAGTCAGTTGATGCACTAACAAGGTGTCTTTCATTGGGGGTAAGACGGAAAGAATTGATGCTGTGGGTATGACCCCGAAGAACGACAAGCTGCTTCCCATCAACGGACTGCCATATTCGGATGGTGTTATCAACTGATGCAGAGAAGATACGTGCACCGTCCTTGGACCAACATAACGACGTAACTGAGTGCTCATGCCCCTTGATAAGGATGAGAAGCTTGCCGTCCTTTGACCACACGCGGATAATTTCGTCGACCCCGCCGCTCATGAATTTGTCGCCTTTTGGAGAGTATTTCACAGCGAAAACCCAACCATGACCGGCCTCTATCGATGGTGCGATTGATCGACCGGTATGCGGATTCCAGCGTCGTATGGTTCCGTCGCGCGATCCAGTCACTATCTCCAGGGCATTGGGATACCAATCGATGCACCACACTGCGTCGTTATGCCCTTCCCAGGGGTCGCCAACCATGCTACCCTTATGTATGTTCCAGAGCAGTAGCTTACCGTCTGCACTTCCACATACGACCATCTTTCCATCTGCAGACACTGCTAGCATAGTCACCCCTCCTGCGTCAATGCACAATGCCTCTCCGACCGGCTCTCCATCTTTTGTCCACTGGCGCATGGAACCGTCTTCCGACGCGCTCAGGACATTGCAACCGGTATCCAAGCAGGAAACTTGAAGATTCCATATGCACCTGGAGTGACCCTCAATAATGCGCTCCGGCATCAAACACCCCGTCGGACGCTCTGGTGTTGGTTTTGTCCATGATGTGGTCCGAGTCTTGTGGTTAACAAAGTAGGATCGGCCGATGGGTGAAATGTGCCATTCACATCCAGGAACGACAAGATCTCCTGGGGCATCTATACTAGCCATGAGTTCCTCGTTCCTAATGACACTGTTTCTTCACTCACCTAATCGTACTCCTGGTAAAGGTCGGTTGAATGAAGTCATGATGAGCGTGTCATCTTGATATTGCGTCGTGCCATCCAACACCTCAAACTGATGCCACAGTGGAGGAAGCGCCTCATTCCCGCCTACTTCTCGTTCAGTAAGTCGATAGGTATAAATCGAATTGTTTACCTGCCCAACGAGCATCCTGGCGGCGCTGTGCACCATAGCGTGGCAGATCCTTCGCACTCGTCCGAAGAGGTGGAACAAACGCCGCCGGTGAGTCTGACAGCGCTTCTTTCCGCCTTGCTGACGTGCTTGACTCAGCCTCTTCATGGGGCATAACCCTGATCGAGAAAGGCGGGCTTTCTTCGTAGACGAGTAGATAGCGAGGGAAGCTCGAAAACGCGCAAAATCGACGATCGAGGGCTACAAGAGATGGAGAAGGTGATCAAACAGCGTACAGCTCTATCTAAAGAGGTGCACCATCAATTTTGCATAACCTCACCATTCGCTTATCATTTCGTTACGTTCTTGATGCCCGTGTGGTCTGCAAACAGCAGGCGGAAAAGAGAGGCTCGACAAAATATGTCAGTACAGCGTCGCTTTCCTGACCTTAGTGTAGCCTGACACTGATGTATATGTATATGGTAATGACCTGCTAGATTTTAATTTTTGCATGGCGTAGTGTCGTGTTTGGGTGGTAATGTTGCCATGGAAGTAAGGTGACGTCCAGCCGTGAGGTGACTTGTTTCGGTGACATACATCTCGTCATCGTTTGTACTAAATCTGTCAGCGAGCGCCAAGATATGGAGTTTTTCTTGAGCTCGACATATAAAATCACACCTAGATGAATTGGGATGTCGTGAAATCAAACATGCAGACAGCGTTACGCACCTAGTATTTGCCACTGTGCGATCAACAGGAAGAAATCCATCACCAGTATTCTCAGGCTGAGCGTCACGACGCATATATAAACCAGGCCGCCCACTCCCACCATAGTCGTGTTCTCATCGATCGAACATTGTGTTCACCATGACGATCATATGCACCACCAAAAATTCAATTCAAAAAGCGGAACCGACTTTCCCGAGCGTGTATTCAGGTCGCGAATCCGAGGACACAGGCGTGGGTGATGTAAGAGGGGGGAGCAGTGCGTGAAGAGAAACGGCACACTCGTGGTTGTATAATCCCGAGGGTGCATGTGAGGTTTGCGGTGGTCAAGTTCGACTCTGATAGAGATATGACTGATAGTGCAGACACGCCGGGTGTAGCATGTAGTCATGTAAAAACTTACATTGCACGAGGACGTCACGGTGGATTCATGGGCAAATGTGACTGGGGTGAATTGGAAACTTGAGCCAATAAGTAAGTCAGGCTTACCACCGATTCAGCCGCTTCCGAGAGAATCAGTCCTGGAGCAGCCCGTCTTCCGATCCACTTGCTATCTCCATACCATTGAGAAACCAATCGAGGCACCTGACTTGATCAGCGTGTCCCTCCCATGGTTCGCCAACAATAGTACCCTTCTTTATGCTCCACAGCCGTAGTCTGCGATCCGGACTTCCGCTCACGACCATTGTCCCATCCGGAGACACTGTCATTGAGCATATCTGTGCCCCATGGCTATCCATAGGTTTTCCTACTGGCTCTCCGTTTCTGTTCCACTGCGGAATCGAACAGTCCTCCGACGCGCTCAGTACATTACAACTGGTGCCCATGCAAGCAAGACCCCATATGGAGTGGGAGTGACCTTGAATGATACAGTCTGGTATCAAGCTCCCTGTTGGACGTCCTGGCGTTGTTTTCTTCCACGACGTGGTCCGATGGTTGTGGTCAACGAAGTAGGACCGACCGAGTGGTGAGATGTGCCATTCACATCCGGGAACGAGTTGAAGATAATCTGTGCTCAGCCATGAGTTCCTCACTCCTAGTCGGATATTCTTTGCTCACCTAGTCACACTCCTTGTAAAGGTCGATTCGATGAAGGCATGGCAAGCGTGTCGTCTTGATATAGTGTTGTACCGTCCGCTACCTTATACCGTTGCCATTGAGGAGGGAGGGCTTTATTCCCACCTGCTTCTTTTTTGAGTAATTGAATAAGCCGATAGGTATCCCAACACAGTTTGCTCACCTCCCCAAAGAGCATCCTGGCGGTGCTGCGCACCATATGGTAGCGGATTTTTCTCCGTTGCTCGAGGTCTAATACGTGCCGATGAGTCTAACAGCGCTTCTCTCCCTCTGGCTGATGAGCTTGACTCAGCCCTGACAGCCCCTTCGCGGGGCATGACCCTGGTCGAGAAAGGACGACGTGCTTTACAGACGGGTAGACAATAAACCTTATGAAAAATGCGCAAGATAAGAGTCGAGGAGCAGAGATGGTGGAGGTGATGAACAGACTAGCTAAACGCTCAGATTTGGGTGCTGTGGTTGCCGGCACCTTACTGAAAATGCATGATGGCAGTGAGGTGACTTCTACAATCGATGCGCCTCGATTTGTTTTCATATCATCACTTGCACCAAATCCGTCGGTGAGCACTAAGATATGGAGTTCGCTTGAGCCTGGGCTCTAACATATATCCAGACACCTGGACTAACAGTGAAAGTCAATCCAATGGTAAGAAATGAACATGGAAATGCAGTTACACGCCAAGTCGGCGCCTCCGCGAGGTGTGACAAAAATAGAGAGAAATATGTGGTATGCGTACATTACAAAATGGTAGCGCCCGAGCAGAGTCGTCATCGATAGATGAATCAACATCTTATCGATCAATGTACTCTAGGGCGTTGATATGTTCGCCATGCGTATCCGGCGTCCAGTTCTGCACTCTTTTGTCATGATACCACAACCCAGGCCTTCCACCACCTCCCGGTTCACGTTCCCATCGAATATCAAGCCTCCCGCGAAGAACACCTTGCGCACCACCGAGGGCAGGGTTCCAGAAAGCGCAGCCGACTTCCCCGAGCGTAGTTTCAGCACGTGAATCTTGGGAAATTGGTGGAGGGGGAGGGAGGTGTATGAGGAGAAAAGGGACATTGGAGCCGAGAACTCGGGTGAGGGTCGCAGTGGTAAATTTTGATTCTGAAAGGAGGAGCGCTACTGTGCCTAGTTCAGACACAGGTATGGAGGATTCGGAAGGGGAGCGGTCTTGAGTGTGCATATACCACACGCCTTCCATCTCGCGAACGTAGTTTGGCGAGAATTTCTTCTTCTCTGCTTTACATTGTGCAAGGACGCGTATGCGTCTACGGGTAGGTGTGCTTGGGATAGGCTGCGAATCTGGGCTAAGGGGAAGCCACCACCAGCCCAGCAAGTCGACGCCGCCATCAGATTTGCCACCGACACGTTTGAGTGACATCGAGAAACATTCCTGCAGCAATTGAAGCGACCGTTGCTCGAACGCTGTTCCACGTGCGACCATAGATAGCATACTCTGCATAATAGCTCAAGTTAGTGTCATCGATGTTTGTCCAACTCGTCTCAGAGTCAGAGAGAAATTCGTAGCTGGCTCAATCCGGGAAAACCCGGGCTTCTTCACTTCTCCCTTGAACCTCTTCCTTCACCTCCGAAAATCGACATGTCTTAGTGCGTCTCTCTTCCCACTAATTATGTAGCCACTGACCCACCTACCGGATTGGCAGCGTCATCTTTGGCCGCGCCATTAAAACCGAGTACCTCACGTTGGGTACACTCTTCGCGACCGGCGGTGCCGTATATGCATCCCTTGGTGGAAAGAAAGATTCTGCATCTTCAGGCAAACCTCTTGCGGAACGCGTGAAGGAGGCTGTACCCATAAATGCTGGGTCAAGGTGCGTTTATTCTTACTCCCGCTTGCCCGCAGATAGAGACTCACTGGGCGGTCTACAGTGAAGAGGAACAATTGTATGTATTCTATAAGGATCAAAAGACTCGTGCTGCAGCACGGACTGACCAGGATGAACAGTATCAAGAACTTTATAGCAGAAGCCGAGAAGGAGGGCGGAGTAGCGCATCATTGATTCCGGTTCTCGTATTCATATACAGTGTGAGGCAGCTAGCATGTAGTTACCTTTGCATGTCAGAGACATACCAGTGCAGTGACCTCTGGAAATAGAGATCTTTCTCGCTCTCATCGCGGCTTTCGTCGACATCCAGGCCTATGTCAGAAATGTTTCCTTTTTGGTTCAAACTTGAAGCGACTGTGTTACAGTTGAATTCACGATCGTTGCTTTGCAACGTTTGCCAGATCATCACCAGTTGTAATTGTGTGACTTACACCAACTTCGTTCTTTCACTCATTCCCTTACCAACGTCCATGTCTTCTGCCATTTAACGACACCCACACGACAACGTCAACCACGATTATGAATATGGCCCATGACGGCAGCACTTCACAGCTCGCAAGCAGCAAAAACCTGGCCCTCTTGGACACCTCCAGCTCGCCAACAGCAGCGAGTTCTCTCCCATCCCCGCCTTACTCACCCCCTGCAAGTCGCAGCACACCACCGACAAGTGCCCACGCACGAGGCGCATCTCCCAACGACGCGATCAAAGCCCTCAAAGCTGCTCGCCGGCAATCTTCCATCTCCTACGTATCCTCCCGAGTCGATGTGTTCTCGCGACACGGGACATGCACATCTACAACTGCGGCAGATGCCTCGATAGGAACGGAAACGGTACATGGAACGGGAGGTCTATTCGAAGGGCACAAAAGAACTTCACGCTCGATGAAGAGGCGCACTATGGCAGGGCTCGAGGAATTGCGCGGATTAAACGCAGTTGGAGAAGCCTGCCCGCGCGTGAGCGTTGGGAGTGCCAGTGCCAGTGGAGGTGTAGAGAGAGCTGCACTGACTTTGGCTGAGAAGTACGTCCGGATTTTTGCGTACCTATATATTGATGCCAACGGAGTCCAAATCTCAGGCACGCCGACCTCCTACACGCAATTGCAGCCGCTGAGAGTAGACGCCTCGAGCTGACGGGTCAACTGGCTGCTGTTGAAGGGGATCTAGCAGAATGTGAGTTCCTTCTCGGTGTTTCATTTCGTTCTTCCTCGGTGCCGTCGTTCCGCATTATGTCCACCATCGCATATGCTTAAATTCTTGATTCAATTAATCTGACTCCCTCGTTTCCTAGTAAAACGCAAATGGGAGCGCATTATCAACCGTGAACCATATCACCCCACTCTTCCCTCGTCAACTCCCACTGCTTCAGTCGTAGATGGCCTCAAAGAAGGTGTAAGATTACTCGCAGCGGGTCTGAGTGACTTAAGCGACCTCTCTTCTCCAATTCCCTCGCCGGCTCCTCCAAAGAACACTGAAGAAACAGCGAGGGTTTCAAGGCGTCACGCACAGCGCGTGAGCGACTCGTCCATGTCAACATCAACACGCTCAGGGGTTAGGCGACTCTCGAGGAGTCCCGTGTCATGTGTCGGAGACGAAGCTATTTCCCTTTCTTCTGGTATCGGCGCAGAAACCAACGAACGACATGTCATGAATCAAGCACGAGACAAGGAAGTGTTAAGAGCAAGACAAGAAAAAGTCTTCCGTCGGAGATCGCGCGACATTTCGCATCCTCCGACTGCATTTACGAGGCATGCCACTTCCTACAATAGCACGAGCACTAGTGTGGACCTCGGGCGAAGCAGCGTGGAACTGGACTCAACTACAGAGGTCGTCCGGGGCACACTCAACTCGGGAATGGACGTACCCGTTACAGCGGTGGGCATATCAGCTTCAGAATTCGACACGGACGGTGCAGGGTCTTCGGAAATATCAAACAGAAACACACTCCACAGCAAATACTCCCCCCTGGCGCCTCCCTCATCGATGCCTGGCGCTGTTTCGCTCGCTGTAGCTGGTGGGGGATGGGGGAATGTCGGTCGCAAGCTTGGAGGTGATGTGTGAGTGATGCTCCCTTCCCGGTTTTCCGCTTGTTTGGCGTATTCACCACCTCCTCTCGTCACACTCAAACTAACATCATCACAGATTCTCCAAAAGTCAAAAACGAGCCTCCATTCTCCTCTCGGACGTCTCCCAATCCATTGTATCAGCATTGACCCCAGGCCCAGTAGCAACCTCCCCCGCACCAATCCCAACATCAATACAAACGTCAGCACCTTCCCTTTTCCCATTCCCCTCATCCCTCCGCGGACCCTCCAGCAGCACCACCCCCCTACACAGATCCTTATCCAGCACTTCCGTTTCTTCTTCCCTACTCCCATCATCAAACGCGAGCTCTCCATTGACACGCCCTACGCACCTGCACACTCGCACCCATACTCAGGCCCCTACCCCGCGCACGAACAGTTGGCTGGAAGATGAGGAAGATGAAGACACGATGAATGCTGGGAGGGTCATGATGCCGTCTGTCCTTACGCCTACCTCTGCACCCGCGTTGGCATCTGCGCCAGTACACAAAAAGTCCAATTCACTCGCACCCACCAAAGGAGGAACAGCGACGGTCACGGCCACGAGTTTCGATGATGACGACTGGAATTGGTAGCAGCTACTGTGGTCCATTTTTGACATTCTCTAGCCGTTATCATTGGAAGATTAATTAGGCTCTGATTGTGTGTGTGCGAGGGGTATACAGTATTGTATGTTTATACTATAGATATTTGTGCCTCCTTTGTTCGTGCAGGGACGGCAGCGAGCTTTGATGCCGATGACGGGAGTTGGTGGTGGTGGAGGATGAAAAATTGGTGTAGACGGGAGGGACGCTGTAGGTGCGTATGTTTATAGATATTCGTTGTACTTTTTTCGTTCTGTGTGATATTACTTGTGCTCGATGTGTCGTCGCATCATACCAATTAAATTTGCATGCACAATTGACGAGTTTGCTAGGTTAGAAACTTTGCTCTCGGTGGTCGACCAGTCAGTATCGATACTCCAAACGAATCATTAACATATGGCATTCATGTAGATACAAAAGTTTGCCGGCACAAGGTGCATGGCTAGGTGTGAGATAATCCATAATTATAAAAGCACAAGGCATAAAAAAACTCGAGCGATGAAAGACACAGTTCCACAGACGACCTCTAAATTATCTACCGCGACGCCGGACGAGGATGACCAAACCGCAGCAACTCACTTCGTAGGAAGTTTCTCCCACTCCGCCAGTTGAGCCTTGCGTTTGTGTTGGTTGAGACCCTATTGCAGTTTGACCTTGTGCCGTTGAACTGTCGGCATCGTTGCTATTTGTGCGTTGCATAGCTGCAGCCGCTTCTGCGTCAGACTCAGGAGCAATGCCATATCTCTGTAAATCGATTTGAATGATCTGAGTACATAGATACTGGTGATATTGAGCGACTTACGTCTTCTTCACGGCAAGGAGCGACGTCCAAACTGACGGGCTCCTTGGATGTTCTCACAGGAAATATTCTAAAATTCCGGCCGCGCCTAGGCTGGAGCGGTATCAGTGATTGGGAGGTGTCTGTAGGTCGAGCACTGAAGCGCAGGAAACTGAACAGATTACGTCGACGAAGAGGACGTGATGTCCCTGCTAGTAAGAGACTATGCGTGCGGTTTGTATTATCACCCCAGAAGTCACCGCCCTGTGCATCAGTATTAATCTGGTATAGGCAAGGGAAAGAAGGGACTATACTGACATATCTCGCCATGCCTCCTTTGCTGATTCGCTGTGTAGGTATGAGAGGGGCACCGAAGATTAATGAGCAGTGAGGTATGCTTACGACTGACTGGCGTACATCTTGAGTTGCACGTCCCTGATCAAGAAGTGAGATGCAGGGCGAACTAGAAACAGAAGACTTGCCTTGACCTTCACAGCGGACTCTGCATTGCCATGACTCTGAAAATCCGCTTGGAGAACAAGATAGCAATGCATACTACGCACAATGGCTTAATCAACATAGTGCTGTTTAAGCACTGCATCCAGGCTCCATACATATATTTTTGCGTCCCTTCCAGCACTAACAATGTACTTTGCATTGGACGACATGACAAGACAGTCTAGGGCATCGCCGTGTAAGAGCGGTTGTCCTATCAGCTGATTAGTCTCGAGGTCCCAGATGCGAACTGAGTAGTCGTCCGATGCGCTGACAAGATGGCGTTCATCTGGGGACAGACAGAAAGAGCTGACTGTGTTCGTTTGATCCTGAAGAACAACGAGTTGCTTCCCGGAAATCGACTTCAAGTTCCATTTTCGAATGGTGCTATCGAATGAGGCAGAGAAGACGTATGCGTCATCCTGGGACCAACACAACGACGATACCCAGCTGTCGTGTCTGTTAATCTTATTGAGCAGATAGCCGTCCGTTGACCACACGCGAACCGTATTGTCCGCTCCACCGCTCGCGAACCTGTCGCCTTGTAGAGAGTATAACCCAGCCATGACCAGCCTGCATTGGAGCTGCAATCTGTCGGCCGATATGTGGGTTCCATCGTCGTATTGTACCATCCCCTGAGCCACTTGCTATCTCCAAGCCATTGGTGCACCAATCGAGGCACCTCACTGCATCTTCATGCCCCTCCCATGAATCTCCAACCACACTGCCCCTCCTCATATTCCACAGTCGTACCCTGCCGTCTGTGCTTCCGGTTGCGATCATTGTTTCATCCAGACACATTGCTATTGCATTTACCCCTCCACCTTCACTATGCCAAGCATCTCCCACTTGCTTTCCGTCCTTGGTCCACTGACAAATCGAGCCATCACCCGGTGTGCTCATGATATTGCAACTAGTCAAACAAGTAAGGCTCCATATAAATTTTGTGCATTGATGACATATTCTGGCGTCACACTCCCTGCTGGACGTTCTGGCGTGGGCTTCTTCCACGACGTGGTCCGAGTATTATGGTTGACGAAGTAAGATCGGCCAAGTGATGAAATATGCCATTCGCATCTGGGAATAAGATGCCCAGGGTGATCTATGCCCAGCCGTAAGTCCTCTGAGTCACTAAGTAGCGCCCTCGCTGACCTAGTCGTACTCCTGGTAACAGCCGGTTCATTGATAACATTATAAGTGTGTCACCTTGATAACCTGTTTCACCATTTAACACTGTCACCTGATGCCATAGAGGAGGGAGCACTTCATTCGCGCCTGCTCCTTGTTTAGTCGATCATTGTGTATTTCAAGGGGGTTGCTCACCTTCCCAAAGCGCTTCCTGGCGGAACTGTGCGCCGTAGGGTAGCAGATCATTCGCGCCTGTTGGAGAGATGTGACGAACGCTGGTGAATTTGATTATTGATAGCGCTTCTTCTACATCTCCTCGTTTTGCTGAAGTGCTTTGCTCGTCCTCGTCGCATGCTTAAAGATTTGAAATAAATGCCGTGCTTGACAGACGAAACTGGGTGGAGTACTAGACTGTAGTGATTGAGGCTCAAATTGATCGTGGAGGCGAAAAATGTTTATGATAAAGACTTGCTAGAATCACGAATGTCAGTTTTCCACGCTGCCAGGCGCCTTGCACTAAAGCAATGCCAACTCATGACGCTTCGGACTTGCTTCAGACACAAGGATATGAATCATGATAGCTGAGTTATTGAACCACTGGACCTCATGGTATGGACTCGTGCGAATTTGGACTCTATGCCGGTGTAAAGCTCCATAAAACCTCTAGGGAATGGCAGACGCTGTGAAGAACATCTTTGCGCCATGACCGGTGTCATATGTCTACCTGGACTAGTCTTATAACGAAAAGCTAGGGTATGACATTACCATCATACGAAAACAGGGGTGTGGCCCTAGCTCGACCCATGATTTGCGCGTGCAGACGCGGGCTTGCTTCAGGTCGTGGAAAAGCTAACCTGGTTACCGTTTGAGTCGGAGCCTGCCGGAAGATGATGTCATATTGTTTGTTTGAATCTTGATCGGCTTCCCGAGTCATGCTGTTTCTTTACAAACCCGCCCAGTGCCCACCCACCTACCCGGCGGCTGAAGCCAGAGTTGTTGAACCGCTCGGACGCAGCCCGACCACAGGACTTGCCTTTGCATTCTATCTCTTCGTCTTAAAGGCAACAGTTGAAGTTGGGTGTATCATGTTAGAACCGAACGAAGCTCCGAATAGCTTCAGCTTGAGTAGTATGTACTAATTAAATTGTCTTATATGTCACAGTAATCGTGTCCTCATTGAAGTCAGTGCGTTCTAGCTGTTCGCTGGTGGCAGATAGGCATCAGCATTCTGAATCCAAGAATTCCTCTTCCGAAGCGTCTTGATGCATGATGTTTCATCATCGAAGTGAGCTTAGATTGGCGTCCTTAGTTACCCTCTCAAGTTCCATTCAGGCCATCGTACTATACCACCGTGACAATTAATGCAAGAGTCGTAATTACATAAATGACCGGAGCTATGACCCGACTAACGTTCCACTTAAATAGAGTGACCTTGAAACTTTCTATGCTGCCAACTTCTTCCGGCGAATATAGATCATGGTCGCATTTGCTGACCTTTCACTTTCCTTTCTTTTTGGCCTCTCTGGCCTTACAGTGCCTGTTACGTCTTCAGGGTTTCTCGATGCCGGGAATGTCCTTCGAAGCACAGTTTGTGAGCAGATCGCAACTAAAGTCTCGTCGAGCTCCATAGTATATTACCCCGGTGCGTAATTCAAGTCAAATCCTTCGTGGCAGCGAACCTAATTTTCTATAGGCTCGAGTCAATATACCAAGGACAATTATCACTGGTCTGCGTCCAGCAGTCACGCCTCTGAGTGTTCCTTTGAGCCTGCAACAGCTGAAGATGTTGGAATTGCAGTATGTGCGAGGCGAACAATTTCAGTACCCATCTCCTGATGCATCCTTCATATCAGCTTCAAATTTTGGGACGGACGCAGACACAATTTGCAGTGAGTAATAATATCTTAGGCCTGCATCGTATGTATTGATGATTGCAACTGTTACGAAGATCAAAAGTGGAGGACATGCCGCGAATGCAGGCTTCTCTTCGACGCCAGGCGTCCAAATTGCGATGTATTCCTTTTCAGATGTCGTGTATGATTCGGCCACACAAACAGCAACTGTGGGCACAGGTTTACTATGGGATGATGTTTATGTTGCACTGGAAAAGTATAGCGTTACTGTCGTCGGGGCGAAAGTCACTGGTATTGGAGTCGGAGGCATCGCTTTGGGAGGAGGTATGGTTTTACCAAGGCCCACTATGGAATTGAAGTTCATTTTGTTTGTTCACTAGGATATTCGTATTTGACTAACCAGCATGGTTTGGGCTTCGACAACGTCGTAGCCTACGAACTTGTTTTGCCCAATGGGACAGTGACTGATATCACAGATTCCACAAATCCAGATCTGTTCTTTGCCTTGCGGGTGAGTTTCTAGTGATCTAACCACGTCAACTATCTAAACTTCCTGCGAAATTTCAAGGGGGGATTCAATAACTTTGTGCGTAACGTCTATTGATCTGTTGGCGAACACGCTGACAATACCAGGGCATCGTGACGAGGGTTACTGTCAAAACATATCCTCAGTCTCAAGTCTGGGTAAGATTGGGTATTCTAGGTGACTATAAGCTGACAAAATTAATATGCAGGGCGGACGTATCTCATATGCGTTAGACCAATGGGAAGGAGCAAGCTCAGCTATTGCCAACTTTTGGGCGAATGCCACTGATCCAAAGGCAGCTATATACAATACATATAACTATATCTCTGAAGTGGTGCGTCAGCTATTGCTATTCTCCGAAAATTATTCATTGAGCGACCTACGTGTTGCGTTCCAGGCCGAGATATCGACCATCCTCTTTTATGATGCTCCAACATGTCCCGAGGGCATGTTCGACGAGTTCTTGTCAGTTCCTCATATTGAAAAAGACATTTCTACCAGATCCTACGTCTCTCTCGTTCAATCTCTTCCATTGAATGTTACTTCTGGGCTCAGGTATGTTACTGTAGGAAGATGTGATTGTCTACTTTGCTCACTTGAAGATAGGTCCGTGTTCCATTGGGCTAGCGATGGAGGAGATCACAGTGCCTGTGTTGAACATGATTGCAAATGAGACACTGGTAATCACCCTTCCCCTCTTATTTGGATGCATCGCTAACGCATATATGGTCAGTCATGGGGCGCAAATTTGACGGGCTCCAGTGCTCGAATTATCTCATATGACGTGGACGTCTACTTGTCTACGCTCTACGACCATGTGGATTCACCTACCGCATACCCGCCTACACGGGATCGAGGTTACTCCTTCATCGAAGTGTACTATGGTTGGGCAGATTCGGAATATGATGATACAATGTTCGACGCTGTCGATGCAAGCGCCAAGCATATGATACAGGCACTCACGGATGATGGTCAGGACATCGCGAATGTTGCCGTGTACCCGAACAACGCACCTCCCGACACGACTTTAGAGAGGATGTATGGTGATAATTTGCCTCGGTTGCGAGCTATCAAAAAGGCTGTCGATCCGGATAACGTGATGGGATTGACGGGCGGTTGGAAATTCTAGTCTTGACTTGTTAGAACACGAGCAAAATTCATGTAGATTCACACATACATATACCCTACGCCGACCAGCACTACAATATACATGCAACAGTCATTATGGTTCTCATATGCGAGTAATAACGATAGAGTATTGGTCAATACAAATCAATCATGGTAGCTAGCGTGCCCGTTCAGACCGAGAGCTGAGACAAATCTCGGGAACTCATCGTCAGGTGCTTTACTTTTCATGTTCTTCATTTTTAAAACGCCTGTTATCAGTTCTGTGAATAAACCTCGGGCTACAGTGTAAACCATACCGATTCGTTTTGAAAACTGGAATAATATCGATGTATTCAACAACAAAATCTTGCTTGGCAGTCCGGGACGTGAATAAGAGGGAGTGAAGTCTGCTGATGGTAGAACCAGTAGAGTAGAATGGTTGATTTTGATTTTGATTTTGATTTTGATTTTGATTTTGATTTTGATTTTGATTTTGATTTTGATTTTGATTTTGATTTTGATTCAAATCGATCACTAAGAATGTCGGCGAGAAACATTGCAATCCAGATAATTTCGAGATAAGTACACAAGTACACAACAAGTGGAGTCACCGCGATGGTGCGAGCAGCGAAAAAGTCCATAAGAGCACACCAGACGGAAGAGGGGAGATTATCGAGCGAACAATGACAATGAGAGTTTCAGTAGCTTCAAGACTCATGCGCGGGAGGACGACCACAACTGCAGAACAATCCGCAACACCTAACTTCATAAGAAACTGCTCCCGTCCCACCACTCGAGCCTTGCATCCCTGTTGGTTGTCCTTGAGACACTTGTGTCCCTGCCACAGCCTGAGGTTGACCTGGTTGCGTTGAACTACTAGGCTCGTTGCTGTTTGTACGTTGCATAGCTGCAGCCGCTTCGGCGTCAGTCTCAGGGGTAATCCCATATCTCTGTACATTTGTTAGAGTCGAACATTGGTAGTGTCGAGCGCTTACATCTTCATCGCGACAGGGAGCTACATTGACGCTGCGTCTAGAAATTCCTACAGGAAATGACCTGAAGTTCCAACGCCGGGGCTCGAGCGGTACTGATTGTGGTGCATATGTAGGCCGAGTGCCGAAATGCAGCGAGCCGAAAAAATTACGCCAACGAAGGCCAAAAGATGGGCTCGCAGGAGCTGCAGGACGAGGTGCGGGATTGGTGTCAGTATCGAAGAAGTCTTTGCCCTGTACGAATGTCTTAAAGATTATACAAGATTATACTGACATAGATTATACTGACATATTTCGCCAATCCTCTGTTGTTTGGCTCCTGCTCGGAGACCAGACGGGGATTGAGATTTGATGAGCTGAAGTGAGGAAAGGATGAGGCTTACAACCGTTTGGGGTATATGTCTTGGTCGAACCGCACGTTCCTGGTACGAAAGTGAGATACCATAGGAAAGAGAAATGGAGATAACTTGCCTTGAGCTTCGCATGTCTCTCATCTGCATTCTGAACAATAAACGAACCCGTTTATAAAAGATGTCGACAACACATTACCACACTCACATGATCATTCCCTTGCTGTTTCAAAGCTGCTTCTAGGCTCCACAGATAAACTTTTGCATCTGATCCAGCGCTGGCGAGATATTTTCCGTCAGGGGATATATCAACAGCCCAGAGTTCGTCGTTGTGCAAGAGCGGGTTGCCGACTAGCTGATTCGTCTTGAGGTCCCAGATGCGAACTGAGTAATCAATCGATGCGCTAACAAGATGGTCTCCATCAGGGGACAGACAGAGGGAGTGTATGCCGTTGGTATGACCCCGAAAAATAACAAGCTCCTTCCCATCAAGGGACCGAAATTTTCGAATGGTGTTATCGGATGACGCAGAGAAAATATGCGCGCCGTCCTTGGACCAACGCAACGCCCTCACCAGGTTCTCATGTCCCTTAATCTCCATGAGCAGCTTGCCGTCTTTTGACCACACACAGATCATATTGCCGTCCCCACCACTTATGAATTTGTCGCCTTGTGGAGAGTATCTGACAGCACAAAGCCTCCATTGGCCGGTCTCTATCGGCGGTGCTATCTGTCGACCAGTATCCGGGTTCCAGCGTATGATGGTGCCATCGTGTGATCCACTTGCAATTTCCCGGGCATTGGGGGACCAATCGAGGCAGTTCACCGGACTGTCGTGCCCCTCCCATGGATCACCAAGTATTCTCCCCTCCTTTATATGCCACAGCCGTAGCTTGCCATCTGCACATCCAGATACTGCCACTGTTTCGTCTGGAGATATCACCACTGAGGATACTGCCCCTCCGTCACTGACCCAAGGCTTTCCTACCGGCTCCCCATCTCTTGTTCATTGACGAATTGAACCATCGCCTGACGTGCTCAGTATATTGCAACTGGCGTCCAAACAAGAAAGGCTCAGAATGACTTTGGAATGACCCTCGATGACGCGCTCCGGCGTCGAGCTCCCTGGTGGACGTTCAGGCGCTGGTTTCTTCCATGATGTGGTCCTTGTATTTTGATTCACGAAATACGACCGGCCGAGCGGTGAGATGTGCCATTCGCATTCTGGAACGAGCTGTCTGGGATAATCTAGCCAATCATGAGTTCCCCATTGCCAGTGGTACATTATCCATTGACCTAGTCGCACTCCTGGTAGAGGTCGGTTCCATGTATGCATCGCGAATGTGTCGTCTTGATAGTATACTCGGTCATCTAACATTCTAAATTCACGCCACAGCGGAGGGAGTGCATCATTCCCGCCTGTTGCTCGTTGAGCAAATCAGTAGGTATGAAATGGGGTTACTCACCTTCCCAAAGCGCATCCTGGCGATGCTGTGTACCATAACGGGGTGGATCTCTCTCTGTCTTCCGAGGCTTTCCAAGCACCAGCGAGTCAAACGTCGCTCCTCGTTCCCCATCTCTGCGTCTTGCTGATGAGCTTGACTCTGCCATGACGCCGATAAAAGTCCTAAAAATATGTGGTGTTTATGACAGAGCTCAATGGTACGGAAAGAGAATTGTCGAGGGTGAGGAATGATGCTGGAAGTGACGAAAAGACCTGTGAGACGGTCGGCTGTACATGCTGCATTGCAGGTGCAGCATGTCGATGCGCAGTGTCGCGGTTGCAACCACGGTCTACGTTCACAGGGTCAATAGTCACGACACACGGATCTGTGAAAGCGTCGTAGATGCGAGGTGTGCATTCATGGGGATTTGGCGATGGGAGAGTGGCTGCGTCGAACATGATGCTAGACCCCAGTACAGTAAGTACACCACATTCCCCTTCAAATGATCAGGAGGTACAGTTAAACGTATCATTAATAGTCCTTGGGTGCACAACAGCTATTGAATCTGATGATGTTGGCTGCATTGGACCAGTCTACTCTGGAGTACCAGGGCCTGGCGGTGTTGTCAATGAGCAGAAGTGGACTCTTGGATGAAAGATTCAGGTAAAATTGTTATATATTTATGCGCACTGAACAATTTGACTCGAACGCTATAAAAGGAGTTACAGACAGCTGACAGTCATTTTTGCACGTACAAGTGCACGCCCCTTCTCATCTCGCGATACAATGATCAAAGTTCCAACCCTGCTTGGACTTGGCATCCCAATATAACATTGATCGGGCGTAACAAATATCGCGCGCTTGACCGCAATCATGCAAAAGTTCCAGTAAAAGCAGCGAGGCCGAGTTTTTCAAATACTAGAACTGCAGCCTGAGTTTGGTCTGCATATACAACACAACGTATCGTCATACATGTAACTCCCTCCTTCATCATGATCAATGAGTACCGAGCACCGAGTGCTCTATTACTCTGCTCCCAAAAGCTCAGGCTCCCGAAATAAGGTATGTGCGTAACAAAGAACGTAATGACAAGACCTCGCAGACCTGTCTCTGACTCACCCGAAGTGAAAATGTTGGCTAGGTATGTACTAACCTTCCAAAATGATGTAATTAAACTTTCGTGTATATCACAGTAATCGTGTCTGAAGTCAGTGTTCGCTGCTCGCTGGTGGCAGAGTCTTACCATGGCATCACTTCTGAACTTCTCGCTCCAAGTGTCCGCGTCAATGGTCCAACCTCGAAGTGAGCTTGAACTGGCGTCCTAACTTCGACATCCAGTTGCCTTTCGGCATTCGAGGCACTAGAATATGATCGACGGTTAGACATGATACTAGTCTTTGTCAGGCATTATATAAATGACGCGGGCCATGGACCCGACTAACTTTTTTTACTTAAATAGAGTAGCTCGAATGTCTTGATGCCGCTAGCCTCCTTCGAACGACGCTAGAACACAATGGTCGCATTTGCTGACCTTTCACCTTCCTTTCTTGTTGGCCTCTCTAGCCTCATACTGCCCGTTGCTTCTTCAGGATTTCTCGATGCAGGAAATGTCCTTCGAAGCACAGTTTGCGAGCAGATCGCAACTGAAGTCTCGTCGAGCTCCATAGTATATTACACCGGTGCGCACTTCCAGTCAAATCCTTCGTGGCCGCGAACCTAATTTTCTATAGGCTCGAGTCAATATACCAAGGACAATTATCACTGGTCTGCGTCCAGCAGTCAGGCCGCTGAGTGTTCTTTTGAGCCTGCAACAGCTGAAGATGTTGGAATTGCAGTATGTGCGAGGCGAACAATTTCAGTACCCATCTCCTGATGCATCCTTCATATCAGCTTAAAATTTTGGGACAGACGCAGACACCCTTTGGAGTGAGTAGCAATGTCTTCGGCTTGCATCGTATATTGATGTTTGTGACTATTACGAAGGTCAAAAGTGGAGGACACGCTGCGAATGCAAACTTTTCTTCGACGTCAGGCGTCCAAATTGCGATGTATTCCTTTTCAGATGTTGTGTACGATTCGGCCACACAAACAGCAACTGTGGGCACAGGTTTACTATGGGATGATGTTTATGCTGCACTGGAACAGTATAGCGTGACTGTCGTAGGGGTAAAAGTCACTGGTATTGGTGTCGGAGGCGTGACTTTGGGAGGAGGTATGGCTTTACCAAAGTCCACAACGGAAATGAAGCTCATTTTGTCTGTTAACTAGGATATTCGCATTTGACTAACCAGCATGGTCTGAGCATCGACAATGTCGTAGCCTACGAACTTGTTTTGCCCAATGGGACAGTGACTGATATCAGAAGTTCCACAGATTCAGATCTGTTCTTTGCCTTGCGGGTGAGTTTCCAGTGGTCCAATCACGACAACCATCTAAACTTTCTATTTTTAAGGGAGGATTCAATAACTTTGTGCGTAATTCCTATCGTCATGCTGACGAACGCGCTGACAGTAGCAGGGCATCGTGACGAGAGTTACTCTCAAAACACATCCTCAGGCTCAAGTCTGGGTAAGAACTAGAGTTCTACGTCACTGTAAGCTAACAAACATCTCATGTGCAGGGCGGACGTATCTCGTATTCGTTAGACCAATGGGAAGGAGCAAGCTCAGCTATTGCCAACTTTTGGGCGAATGTCACTGATCCAAAGGCATCCATATACAACACATATAATTATGTTTATGGAGTGGTGCGTCAGCCATTGCCATTCTCCGCGTACTACTCAGCTAATGACCTACTTGTTGCTTTGCAGCCCGAAATGTCGATTATCATCTTTTATGATGCTCCAACATGCCCCAAGGGCATTTACGACGAGTTCTTGCTTGCTCCTCATTTCGAACAAGACATCTCTACCAGATCCTACGTCTCCTTCCTTCAGTCTCTTCCCTTAAATGCTACTTCTGGGCTCAGGTACGTTGCTGTCGAATGTGTGATTGTCTGCTCTGCTCACCTGGTGACAGATCCGTATTTCATTGGGTAGCATTGGAGGAGATTACGATCCCCGTGTTGGACATGATTGCGAACGAGACACGTGTAACCACTCTTTCCCTTTACTTTGGACGCGCCGCTAACGCACATATGGTCAGGCATGGGCCGCAGAATTGATAGACTCCAGTGGTCTGATTATCTCATATGACGTGGACCCCTACCTGCCTACAATCTACGACCATGCGGATTCGCCTACCGCATACCCACCTACACGGGATCGAGGTTACTCGTACATCCAAGTGTACTATGGTTGGGCAGATTCGAAATATGATGCCACGATGATCGAAGCTGTCGACGCAAGTGCCCAGCATATGACACAGGTACTCACGCATTATGGCCAGGACATCGCGAATGTTGCCGTATACCCCAACAACGCACCTCCCGATATGACTCTAGAGAAGATGTATGGTGATAACCTGCCTCGTTTGCGAGCCATCAAAAAGGCTGTCGATCCGGATAACGTGATGGGATTGACGGGCGGTTGGAAATTTTAGTCCTGATTCGAGTACAGAACACTTTGGTGTGAATCTACACTTATACCCTACACTGACCTTCTAAAATGGCGGTCATACTTACTACATATATAATTACAAGCAACAGTCATTACGGTTCTTATCGAGGTTAGCATTGGTCAATTTAAGTAGCATGCCCTTTGCGAGTCAGACCGAGAGCCGAGACAAGCCTGATGAGAAGTGACAGCGCTGCCAATGCATATTAAGTTGACAAATATGTCATCTTCGGTTTTCACTCACGAGTAAGAATAATCAAACTCAAAATCGACGAAAAGGACACTGACAACGCGCGCAGACCCAGTTGAAGGACTCCTATCTAACTGATGTGGTCCTTGAGTTACTGATGATGAAGAGCTGTTAAGACAGCGATCATGTCTTCACATCGAGGATGGGAGATGAAGTTGACGCTAGTTTTCTGCAGGCAGATCGATGGAAGCAAGACAGTGTTTGATTCAACGCGGCTAGAAAGTTCGCCTTCATGCAGCATTTTCTGCCAGTTTCAGCCGCGCCAAGCTCGTTCATAACCAAATATTAGTATTTGCATACAGCATCAGCCGTTTATTACAAAAGTCGATATAGCACAAGGCAGATATTAGATATGCGCATCAAAAGCGGGGTGTGATGCGAAAAAATCTGTAAACAAGCACGAGAAGGAAGAACGAATAAATAAATGAATGATGCTTTAGCAGATGCCCTCATGACTGACGCGAGGTAGAACGACGACGACCAAAGAAAAATCCGCAGCAACTTACTCCTTCATAAGACACATCTCCCGACCCACCACCTGCACCTTGCGCTTGCGTCGGTCCTTGAGACACTTGTGTCACTAGCGCAGCCTGAGGTTGACCTACTTGCGTCGAACTGCTGGCCTGGTTGCCGTTCGCATGTTGCGCAGCTGCAGCTGCTTCGGCGCGGGCCACTTCTGCTGCGGAAGGAGGGGAGACGAAAATTCTCTGCGATCATATTCATTTCAGAAAAATCAAACAGGAGCAATGCAAGCCACTGACATTTTTCTTGCGACCAGCAGCTACTTCAACCGTAGGTATAGAACTTCCTCCTCGAAATAAGTTGAGATTCCAACGCCGGGTCTCGAGCGGTATTGAATGTGGCGCACTTGGAGGTCGAGTGCTGACACGCAATGGACCAAGAAAATTGCGCCAATAAAGGGTAGACAATGGGTTCGCAGGAGGAGCTGCGGGATAAGACGTGCTGCCTGTGTCAGCGTCCCAGAAGCCTTTGCCCTAGGATCAATGTCAGACTTGCAAGAACTCCGAAACGAAAAATTGCACCGACATATTTTGCCAGGCCTCTATTATTGGGTTGCTGCTTGGATACCAGACAGGCATAAGAGATCTAACGAGATGAATGAAGAAAGATGACTCACAAATGTCTGGTGTACATGTCTCAGTTGAGCTACACGTCCCTGGTGAAGAAATGAGATGTAGCACGAAAGAGAAGCACAAATGGCTGGCCTTGAGCTTCGCATCGGGTTTTGCATCGCTCGCGTCCGCACTCTGAACGATAATCAAACCTCACTTAGCAAAGACGCTGAACAATAAATAAACACACGCACATGATCGCTTTGCCGTTGCACAGCTGCCTCAAAGTTCCCATACATAAATCTTTCCGTCGTTTCCAGCACTAGCAATATATTTTCCATCAGGCGATATAGCAAGAGCCAAGAGTTCGTCGTCATGCAAGAGTGGTTCTCCAACTGACTGATTAGTCTTGAGGTCCCAGATGCGAACTGAGCAGTCCCTTGCCGCGCTAACAAGATGGAGTCCATCAGGGGAAAGACAGAGGGAGTCGACAGCGAAGGAGTGACCCAAAAAAACGACGAGCTCCTTCCCATCAATCAACCGCCATTTTCGGATGGTGTTATCATACGACGCAGAGAAGATGTTTGCGCCATCCTTTGACCAACATAACGCTGGCACCACGCCCTCATGTCCATTGATCTCAATGAGCAGCTCGCCGTCCGTCGACCACACGCAGACCACCTTGTCTTCTCCAGCGCTCGCGATTCTTTCCCCTTGAGGAGTGTATCTGACAGTATAGACCCTCCCTTGGCCAGTCTTTATCGGTGGTGCTATTTGTCGGCCAGTATCTGGGTTCCAGCGTCGTATGGTGCTATCTTCCGATCCGCTTGCTATCTCCAGGGAACTAGGGCGACCAATCAAGACACCTCACTGCATCATTATGCCCCTCCCACGGGTCACCGACCAAGCTGCCTTTCTTTACGTTCCACAACCATAGCCTGCAATCTGCGCTTCCGCTCACGACCATTGATGCATCTGGAGATATTGCAATTGAGGATACTGGTCCTCCATCACTACTCCATGGCCTCCCCACCGGCTTTCCGTCTTGTGTCCATTGGCGAATTGAACCATCATTCGATGTGCTTATTATATTGCAACTGGTACCCAAGCAGGCAAGACTCAGTAAGCATTGGGAACCACTCTCGATGATGCACTCCGGCATCAAGCCCCCTGGTGAATGCTCTGGTGTTGGTCTCTCCCATGCCGTGGTCCGAGTGTTGTGATTCACAAAGTAGGACCGACCGAGTGGTGAGATGTGCCATTCGCATCCGGGCATGAGACTCCCAGGATGATCTATTCTCAATGATGAGTCCCCCATTCCTATTGATGATGTATTCTTCACTGACCTAGCCTCACTCCTGGTAAAGGTCGGATCCATGAACACATTGCGAGTGTATGATCATGATATTGTGATCTATCACCCACCCCCTTGAACAGCCACCACTGAGGAGGAAGCACTTCATTCCCACCTGCTTCTCACTGAGTGAAATTAGCAGGTATCACAACACGGTTACTCACCTTCCCATAGCGCATCCTGGCGGTACTGTGCACCATAGGTTGGTGGATCCTTCTCCCTCTTCCGATGAGGTGCACCAGCCACCGGCGAGTTCAACAGCGCTCCTTGTTCTCCATCTTTCCGTTTTGCTGATGTGCTGGACTCGGTCATGACGCTGATGAAGAAAGTTTTGAGTTGCCGTTGTGTGACACAGGGCTCAGTAGTGCAGTAAATGGATAGTCGAGAGCGTAGGAGAGAGGAAGAGCCACTAGCTGTGCATGGTGTATTTATGTAAATGCAGACGCCTATTTTAACCACAAAATCGATAGATTGCTATGCATTATACGAAATTCGTCGATGGGGGTGGCTGTACAGCGAGGTTGTGCACTGTATATTTGCTGTATATGATGTTGTTTATGGTCTCGCGAACTTGAAGATGACGGTCGTCATTGGAATTAGATAAGCTGACCAAGGTCGACTAAAATTTGGTTGTTTTTCTCCCGCATGCAGGTGCCACACTGTGAACTCGTCACTCTAGACGACAAGGATCTGATCCAGCTTGAAAACACTCGTGACAAAGGGTGGATTTGCACCACAGTGGAAGTAGACTTAGCTGAGGTTGTTCGCACCATTGTGGCAGCAAGAACGAACCCCATTCTCATACCTCGTCGACAGTGGCAGTAACAGTTTACCTCTCTCTGCAGTTCGTACATACGAAAGGTATGTAATGTGTATAAATTTGACAAGCTAGCGCGAGTTGAGGCCGGTATGGTGCTAACATTTATTGATGAGGAGTTTATCATGGGAGGCCCGTAGTTGGGATGTTGCGTCATCAATGTCAACCGTGACCTAGCTATGGTTTTTTGTAGTCGACAACCAGCTTCAACAACCCTGCCTGGTTCTGCCATGACACAACCCTAGTTCTGCCACGTTCTGCCAGCCGAACTCCCTCAACATTACTGAAGAGCGGGTTCCTAACCGGCGGGTTGGTCTTAAAGGGGTTGCGCTTACAGGATGACCATCAGGGGAAAGACAGAGGGACATGGGGATGACCCTGGAAAACAACAGCTCCACTCCATCAATTGACCGCCATTTTCAAATGTGTTGTCATAAGACGCGATATACGCTGCAAACGTTCAAGTTGACATATGGGACTGGGTATTGAATATGCGCATTAAAAGTGGGGTCGCAGCGGGTGTCACGATGCGAAAAAGTCCGTAAATACGCACGAGTCGAATGGAAGAGCGAGAATGATGTTTCAACAGATGCCCCCGTGACTGATGCTAAGGTGGGAGTCCGCGGGACGACGACAACCAAACAAATCCGCAGCAGCTCACTCCTTCTGAACTCACGCACAACTGACTACAGAATTCGAAGTCCCACTGTGTACTGCACGTGCCAGTCGGGACATGTGTTGTGGCTTCGGTACACCGTGCCAGATACTCAAATGAGTGAGCTAGCTCATGGCGACACCTGTTGAATGAATTCAGTGACCTGTGAGAGCACTCGATAAATCTAGCATCAATTTACTTCCTATGTGATCAAGACTCATAATCCTAGTTACAAAATCAAATGGTAGAGGCTAATATATATTTGTCGCAAAACCCCAGGAGTAAAGCTTTGAAGCGGAATGCGGCGGATATGTCGGAAGTTGAAATTTGGCTTGACTTGGCCTAGCCTCATCCTGCCACACACGGCTGTTTGAATGTCGGTTACAGAGATGTAGACTGATACAGGCGTGTGCGGGGTTGCATTGTTCAAAAGATGACTCCGGGGATGGACAGGGTAGAGGGGCCAGGTATAGTTATGATATTCATAATATTTCGATAGCTCCACTAACATTAATATTTGAAAGAAGCAGCATATTGCTTGCAACCATCGAATCATACTGGCAGAAAGTTGGTCATGTCCGACTATCGCACGTCTATTAGGCATGACGGTGAGCCGGGTTTTGTTTGACGTGTCGAGTCGTGCTTCCATCACCTAAGACCCACCCAGGAGTACGGCTTGAACATGATGCGGGACATGTGCAATAAATTTCAAGTTCTTTTCAATGCAATTAATGACCATGGGCTTCGAGAGTCACACCTCTACGCCTGCTCTGACCTGCCGTGTCGGCTTGGACCAGATATAAATTGAGACTCCTTTCGGGACTGGTTCCTTGGATCGTATCCTCTCTCCCAGTGTATAATGAGGCATATTCTGGCAGGTTTGGTGCTCTCAAGCACGTTTATTGCCCGTGTGTGGGCTGGACAACCAGCTTTCATTTATGGTGTCAATTTGGGTTCATGGTAAGCGATACACTGCTCCTCCAATCAACCATTTAACTCATGTGGTAGTACAGGTTAGTCCTAGAGCCATGGTTGCTTCCTCAAGGTGATAAACCAATGAACTTTGGAAATACGCGTTTGCTGAACAATTTTTAGAGTGGTTGGATATGGGTGGAGAGAGCTGTGAAGTTTGTTCCGATTGCATTGCATCCGAGGCGTTCGTTTCAATTTCACACTGTCTGTATGTGAAATTCAATTTGTTCTGCGATAATATAGGTCTTTTGCAAAAGCATATCCGGACACCGTCGACACTAAATTCGCTACACACTGGGACACATGGTTTACGCAGGATGATGTCAATAAATTGAAGGCAGCCGGTATCAATACTGTCAGGATTCCTGTGAGTTGATTCTAACGCGCATTGCGATCATGGCAACTTAACGTTGGACTGGTTTGATTCTGCTTTGCCTTTTCATCCCGTGCATAACTCTTACGCAATGCGTTCCTCAATAGCTTGGATATTGGATCGTGGAGCGTTTAGTTGACAGGCCGCAAGAATCATTCCCTCGAGGCGGTCTTGAATATTTGGTGAGAAGCTCTGCTTCTGGTTTAATTTCCAGGCTAACTCGAGCGTGTAGCGTCGAGGTTTGAGCTGGCTGAAAGATGCCGGGATTCAAGTGATCCTGGATCATCATGCAGTGCCCGGGGCTCAAGTGACCGGGCAAATGTTCACTGGGGAGTAAGTTTCCGTTTGTTTTCCATCTGCTTTGTACTAAGAGTGACTTTAACCAGTTGCGCCACCGAAGCTAAATTCTACGTGAGCTATTTTGCAGCATGTAAAAGCAAGAACTACAATTCCTTGCATATAGACTCCATACAACTACCACCGCGCACTGGTGTGGACGGCGGTCATGACTGGGCTATCTCATCTGGACCCCGTCTTTGAAAGTGTCTTTGCGATCGAGGCAGTCAATAACCCTATTTCAGACGCTACTAAAACACCTGGCTATGGCACTTGTATGTATCACCCATCCTTTTTGTTCTCACGATTTATGAGCTTCGTACAGTCCAAAAGAACTTCGTCCAGATAATCCGTGCAATTGAGCTCACACTCGGAATACCTGTGCCTTCATCCAATTTTCCGGCATCGGTATTACCATCCGTCTCGAACAACTTCACTGCTGCACTGATTGCGACAACTTCAGCACCCATGTTCTCGAAGGAGGTGCAAGTAGCACTTTTAGAAGCCATTCCTATTTTACTAGAGATTGGAGAAGCGTGCGGTTTACCAAAAATATTGGAAGTATCATCATCCATGCAGTCTCGTGATCCATTGGTAGCGAAGTGAGTTCACTACAGGTCCTTGCTAGGTTACATTGACGATGTTATGAATAGCTTCATGGATGTGAACTGGCAGTACAACAACCCCTCTAACCCGGCTGACGCGGCGATTGGCCCACAAGCTTATGACAGTCATATAATATACGCGTGAGTGCGCAGTTGACTACACCAAGTTATCACAGTTTCTTAATCTTTTCTTTACAGACATGGCGTATGTCTTGTGCACGCAACTTATTACCTTCGCACTAAAATCTTTATAGGGAATTGCGGCTGCCGACCCGACGTCTTACATGATTAGTATCTGCAGTGCGTCTTCTTCATTAGTTCGGCGACGACATACTCATTTTGGTAAAGATTCGAAACACATCCAGGATGACGCAGCGGTCGGTAATTCTCCGCTCTGGATTGGAGAGTGGGTGCTTGCGACAGAGTTCAAGCCCACAGACGCGTTCATGAGACAGTTCGGTGACGCACAAAAGTTGGCCTACAGTAAAGGTGCTGGATGGATTGTACGTGTCCAACTGTTTTTTTGTTGATCAAGACATTACTCAAAGACTGAATACTTTAGTACTGGAATTTCAAAATTGAAGTAACAAAGCTCGAAAAAAGTTTTGACCTTGTAAGGCAATGGTTAGTAGTCATGACGAGTCCTAGGTTTACGAAAAATCTGACGGCCACCACGCGTGTAGGTCTTACATTGATGGGTTGAGATTCGACTTGTTGACCCAAGACCCCGCGGCGCTGTTCGATCCGGACGTGTGCGTTCCTTACATGAACAGCACCATTAATTAATGGTAGGCACTAGTTCATTCTTGGTAAGCAATAGCGCGGGATGAAACCCTGTTGTGTATGTATCCAAATAATGTACTGCAAACAAGAGACTGGTGGCGCCTGTCAAGGACCGACAGCAAACTCGGCAAAGCACGAGATCAGTGGTCTGTGGACAGCCTGCTAGCTATGGACGTCGAGTCTCGAAAAAAAGGTGGTCATATAAAATGAGCATGTGGTCAACATCAGGTCTAACACCGGATGACTTTCCGCAAAGTTTAGCTGTTCTAGATTCAAAGATATGTTCTAAAACTCTTGTCGCGCAGTCAAACGTTGTTTTTGCAAGTATTCACTTCCTTCTTAAAGTTCCTTCGTCTTCTGTTCTCGATACTTGAACCGCAAAGGCCCCACTCATTTGTAAACAGCGATGAAATTGTAAACTTGTAAAGCTACATAACTGCTTTGATGCACATGGACGAGTCAAATACAACGCTCACGAGGTGTATGCCAGGGTGTGAAATAGTCTAGAAAGCCAGCAATTCCGAGGAAAAAATATCGACGCCACTCGTTTAGTAGATGACCTCATGACTAATGCAAGGTGGGATGACGACGACCAAAGAAAAATCCACAGCAGCTCACTCCTACATAAGAAACATCTCCCGTCCCACCACCTGCACCTTGCGCTTGCGTCGGTCCTTGAGATACTTGTGTCACCGGCGCAGCCTGAGGTTGACCTCCTTGCGTCGAACTGCCGGCCTGGTTGCCATTCGCATGTTGCGCAGCTGCAGCTGCTTCTGCGCGGGCAACTTCTGCTGCGGAAGGAGGCGAAACGAAGATTCTCTGCAAATGTATTCAATTTGAGGATATCAAACAGGAACGATGCAAGCCACCAATATTTTTCTTGCGACCAGCAACTACTTCAACCGTAGGTATAGAGCTTCCTCGTCGAAATAAGTTGAAATTCCGACGCCGGGTCTCGGGCGGTCTTGATTGTGGCGCGTTAGGTCGAGTGCTGAAATGCAGAAAGTTGCGCCAACGATGTGCAATCGATGGGCTTGCAGGAGAAGCTGCGGAACGAGACTCGGTGTTGGTATCAGCGTCCCAAAAGTCCTTGCCCTGTAACACATATTAGACTAGCAAGAGCTGCGGAACGAAAAACTGCACTAACATATTGCACCAAGTCCCTGTTGCTGGGCTGCTGCTTGGAGGCCTGATTAGTATGCAAGATCTAAAGGGACGAGTAAATGAAGAACAAGGGTGTTCACAGCTTATTGGCGTACAGCACCTCTCGATCGAACTGGATATCCCTGGTAAAGCAGTGAGATACAGCGCGAAAGAAAAGTATAAATGACTTGCCTTGGGCTTCACATCGGGCTTTGCATCGCTCTCATCCGCACTCTGAAGGACAACAAACACCCGCTCAGAAAAGCCGTTGACATCACATAGATACACTCACATGATCATTGACTGAATGTTTGAGTGCTGCCTCCAGGCTCCATACACATATCTTTCCATCCAAGGTACCACTGATGATAGGTTTTCCATCAGGGGAAATGACAACAGAATAGACTTCATCGTTGTGTAAGAGTGGGTTCCTGACCGGCTGATTGGTCTTGAGGTCCCAGATGCGAACTGAGTGGTCAACTGATGCGCTTACAAGATGATTTTCATCAGGGAAGAGACAGAGGGGCCAACGGGAATGGTATGACAGCGAAAAACAACGAGTTCCTTCCCATCGATCAACCTCCATTTTCGGATGGTGCGATCAAACGGCGCGGAGAAAATGTATGCACCATCCTTGGACCAACACAACGACATCACTCCGGCATCATGGCCTCCGATCTCCACGAGCAGCTCGCCGTCCTTTGACCACACACGGATCATCTTGGCCTCCCCGCCGCTGGTGAGTTTGTCACTTTACGGGGAGTATTTGAAAATGTAAACCCTCCCTTGGCCGGCCTCTATCGGTGGTGCTATTTGTCGACAAGTATCCGAGTTCCAGTGTCGTATGGTGCCGTCGTGCGATCCACTTGCTACCTCCTGGCCATTGGGAGACCAATCAAGGTACCTCACCACATCACTATGCCCTTCCCACGTGTCACCGACTACGCCGCCCTTCTCGATGTTCCACAGCCGTAGCCTGTCATCTGCATGCCCGCTCACGACCACTGATTCATCTGGAGAGATTGCCATTGATGACACGGCTCCTCCATCACTATTCCAAGGCCTCCCCACTTGCTCTCCGACTCTTGTCCACTGACGAATTGAACCATCGCCTGATGCACTCAGTATATTGCAACTGGTGCTCAAGCAGGCAAGACTGTAAATGACTATGGAATGACCCCCGATGACACACTCCGGCGTCAAGCTCCCTGGTGGATGTGCTGACGTCAGTTTCTTCCATGATGTGGTCCGAGTATTGTGGTTGACAAAGTAGGACTGACCGAGCGGTGAGATGTGCCACTCGCATCCGGGAACAAGTTGTCCGGCATAATCTATGTTCTACGATGTGATCCTCGTTGCTGGTGGCACATTCTTCACTCACCTAATCGCACTCCCGGTAAAGGTCGGTTCCATGAAGCCGTTACAAGTATGTGATCTTCATAATATACTCTATTATCCAGCACCTGATACTGATGCCATTGAGGTGGAAGCGCTTCATTCCCGCCTGCTTCTCGTTGAGTAACTGAGTAGGTATAAAAATGCAGTTAATCACCTTCCCAAAGTGCATCCTGGCGGTGTTGTGCACCATAGCGTGGTGGATATTTCTCCTTCGTCCTACGAGGTGCGCTAACCACTGGTGAATTCAACATTACTCCTCGTTCTCCATCCCTCCGTGTTGCTGATGTGCTTGACTCCGCCATGACGCCGACAAAGAAAGCTTTCAATTCCCACTGTCTTTACACACACGTTGACAGAGCTCGGCGAGCAGAGATGGTGGAAGACTCGAAATGACCCGATAGATAGCTACCTGTGCATGCTGTATTGACAGGCACCTTTTCAGCCGCATTTGGAGCAGTTCTATAGATTGCTGTGAATTTCGTCAGCGAGCGTTAAGATATGAAGATGGCGTGAATACGCCAGTCAAATGTATAGAATCACCGACTCACTCTGTCCGCGTCCAGTGTATGTCTTAGTAGTATAGTAGATGAAGCCAGCGCCTGAGTAACTACAAACAGCGGTGAAACTCACATGCCGCCGGATGCTTACAGTGGATGCTGTGATCCTGTTAACAACCAAGTCGCAATGAGAACTTGATGTTCGACTGGTTCGAGTGATGCGATCGACACGAATAGATGGCACACGTGGAAACCCAATGTCGTTGTATTGCCCCGGTCGGAGGTCGATATCACCAAGGCGAGGTATGGACTCTGGAGTGAACCATGTAAACCGTTAACTTTAACTTATAAGATGGCACGATGTCACGTGAGCTCATTGAGACACGATGACATTGATCGTCCTCGTACCAGTAACCAGTGATGTATCGGGGGCCAGAAGACTTGTGCATCGGGTGGCAACTCCTCAATATTCAATATCAATGATGAGATCCACAAAATCGCAACCACGTAACTCCAGCCTGTTAGGATGTTGTTAATACTGGAAACTCAAATGCTTGCGAAGAGAAAACTGTACTAGTATGGTAGAGCCTTTTCGATTGGGAAAATGTCAGACATTAAAATTGATCTTCCTTCATGATCAAGATCGCCAAGGCAGGGAACAACTCCCATCTGCAACACACCTTGACTCATAGATCATGTTGTAATAGAAGAAATGACTTGAGGCAGACGGTCCTCGAGGTGATGGCCGTATGCACTGGCAGTGTGTTGCTGTCCTACGTAAATAGTCGAAGCTTCCATAAGGATTAGAGGGGGAATCTCGGTTCGATGTGGGATTAGTGTGAACATGTGAATTCGAATGTCGATGGGGCGATAAGATGTGATGAAGGTGCAAATTTGAAAAAGTATCAGCGAGTGGTGGGATGATAGATCTAGCACATGGTGAATTGATGCAAGTTTGACTCATACCAGCCTGTTCCGAGTATCGATACGAGTCTGCCGTCTCTTCGTCTCCGGTGCGGTTTCTTAATATAAGTCTGTTGTAATAAAGAATTCAGCAAGGGCTGGGGGCCGAAATGGTAAATTTCGAGTCGACGTCAACTAAGTCAACCAGTTCGATGCACCTTTGACTGACTTCTGACTATAAGGTAAATGAAGTCTGCTCGTAGAACTACTTTCGTCTTCGTATTTCCGATTACACTGGAGCTCCAAAGTCATTTGACGAGGCCAGGGTACTTAATATACCGCCAGGCCCCACTCATGATCGTTTGAGAAGAGTAATGAAGGTGTAAGTTTGAAAGCTGTATTACTTTTATCTACGTGGACGAGTGAAATGCAACGCTCACAAATGTATGGCTGTGTGCGAAATAGTCTGGAAAGTCAGCAATTGCGAGAGAACAATATTGACGCAAACTGGTTTAGTGGATGACCTCATGGCTTATGCGAGGTGGGATGACGACGACCAAAGAAAAATCCAAAGAAAAATCCACAGCAGCTCACTCCTTCATAAGAAACATCTCCCGTCCCACCACCTGCACCTTGCGCTTGCGTCGGTCCTTGAGGCACTTGGGTCACCGGCACAGCCTGAGGTTGACTTACTGGCGCAGAACTGCCGGCCTGATTGCCATTTGCATGTTGCACAGCTGCAGCCTCTCCTGCTCGGGCCACTTCTGCTGCGGAAGGAGGGGAAACGAAAATTCTCTGCGAATATATTCACTTCATTGATATCAAACAGGAGCGATTGAAGCCACCAACATTTTTCTTGCGACCGGCAGCTACTTCAGCCGTAGGTGTAGAGCTTCCTCCTTGAAATAAGCTGAAATTCCAACGCCGGGTCTCGAGCGGTATTGATTGTGGCTCGTTTGGAGGACGAGTGCCGAAATGCATAAAGTCGCGCCAACGATGGGCAAACGACGGGCTCGCAGGGGGAGTTGCAGAACGAGGCGCATTGTTGGTAACAGCGTCCCAGAAGTCCTTGCCCTGTATTACTCGTCAGCTAACTCAAGCTCCGAAACGAAAAATTGCACTGACATATTTCGCCAAGCCTCTGGATCCGTTGCTGGGCTGCGGCTCGGCGACCTGACTAGTATGCACGATCTAAAAGGACGAATAAGTAAAAAATAAGGGTGTTCACAACTTATTGGCGCACAGGATCTCTGGGTCGAACCGGATGTGCCTGTTAAAGCAGTGAGATACAGCAAAAAGGGAAACATAGATGACTTGCCATGAGCTTTGAATCTGTTTTTGCATGGCTGTCATCCACATTCTGAACGACAACCGTCACCCGATCAGAAAAGACGTGGACACCGCATAGATACACTCACACGATCATTGACTGAATGTTTGAGTGCTGCCTCCAGGCTCCATACACATATCTTTCCGTCCAATCCAGCACTGAAGATAGATTTTCCATCAGGGGAAATGACAACACACCAGACTTCATCGTCGTGCAAAAGTGGGGCTGCGACTGGCTGATTGGTCTTGAGGTCCCAGATGCGAGCAGAATAGTCAGCGGCTGCGCTCACAAGATGACTTTCATCAGGGGAAAGACAGAGGGAGAAGATGCCATTGGTATGACCCTGGAAAACAATGAGCCCCTCCCCATCAATCGACCGCCATTTTCGGATGGTGCCATCAAACGACGCGGAGAAAATGTGTGCGCTGTCCTTGGACCAACACAACGATGACACTGCGTGGTCATGGCCCTTGATCTCCATGAGCAGCTCACCATCCTTTGACCACACGCAAATCACCTTGCCCACCCCACCACTCGTTAATTTGTCCCCTTGTGGAGAGTATCTGAGAGCATAGACCGTCCCATGGGCAGTCACTGTTGGTGACGCTATTTGTCGGCCAGTATCTGGGTTCCATCGTCGTATAGTGCCGTCTTCCGATCCACTTGCAACCTCCTGGCCATTGGGAGACCAATCAAGGCACATCACTGCATCATCATGCCCCTCCCACGGGTCACCAACCACACTGCTCTTCTTGATGTTCCACAGCCGTAGCCTGCCATCTGCGCTTCCACTCACGATTATTGATTTATCTGGAGACATTGACATTGAGCACACTGCTCCTCCGCCACTATTCCAAGGCCTCTCCACTGGCTCTCCGGCTCTTGTCCACTGGCGAATCCAACCATCGCCTGACGCGCTCAGTATATTGCAACTGGTGCCCAAACAGACAAGGCTCCAAATGATTCTCGAATGACCCTCGATGACACACTCCGGAATCAAGCTCCCTAGAGGACGTTTGAGCGCTGGTTTCTTCCACGACGTGGTCCGAGTATTGTGGTTGACAAAATAGGACCGACCGAGCGGTGAGATGTGCCATTCGCATCCAGGAACGAGTTGTCCGGCAGAATCTATGTTTTACGATGAGTTCCTCGCTGCTAGTGGCACATTCTTCATTCACCTAGTCGCACTCCTGGTAAAGGTCGGTTTAATGAACCAATCGCAAGTGTGTCATCGTCATATTGTATTCTACCATCCAACATCTTAAACTGAAACCACTGAGGAGGAAGCGCTTCATTTCCACCTACTTCTCGTGCAGTCAGTGAGTAGGCATGAAAATGCAGTTAATCACCTTCCCAGAGTGCATCCTGGCGGTGTTGTGCACCATAGGGTGGTGGATCTTTTTCCTTCGCCCTACGAGGTGCGCTAACCATCGGTGAGTTCAACATCGCTCTTTGTTCTCCGTCTCTCCGTTGCGCTGATGTGCTCGACTCGGCCATGATGCGGATGAAGCAAGTTTCTTAATGCCGGTGTGCTTTACTAGAGCTCGGCAGTACGAAAAATCAATTGTCAAAGGCAAGGAAAGTTGGTGGGTGTGATGAAGAGACCTGCTAGATAGTCAGTTGTACATGCTGTATTTCAGCTGGACACTTTTTCAACCATGTGCCGATGGCAGTGTTGCAAACGTCGGGCAGGTCTATCGTTTGCTGTGAATTTATTCTTCAACGAGCGTCAAGATACGAGGGCGGCCGGCATGCATGGCCATGAATAGCACAATGGTCAAATGTAAGATAAGCGACTGCATTTCTAATATTACACTCAGATGACGGCCAATGCCGGTACCTGTGCACGATTGCAGCCTAGCATGTGAGAGCTAGCGCTGAAGCGCTGACCGGGACCTTTACAGTAAACAACATCGACTCACCGGAGCGAGCTGGAGTGACGCAAATGATGATTCAAGATGAGTGTTGTTATAAGCTGTCTAGAGGTGCGTGTACCGCAGTGCGTTTTATGCTGCTTCGCCGCTGCGTTAACCCACTTTGTTTCCACTGCTATCATGATGTACTCCATGTTAAGTCATGCCCGCCGTCCTTGACGGCATCTGGCCTATGCGGCTGTGCCCAGTGCCACTGCGGTGCACACCTTCCAGGATGTATCATATCTCCGAGTCATTGCATCCAATCATGAACATCATTGTGTTTCATGTCGAGCAGCTACTCCAGCACATCATATAGCTCATTCGAACGCATCCATGTAATAGCATGAAACGAGTAACGACAGACGGAGACCTGCGAGGGCAAACGAGAGGCTCAGTCTTATGGGAATAGACTCTATATTATTGCAAGTACCTGCGAGGGCAAACGAGAGGCTACGGTAAGTGTTAGTGATTGTTAAGTACGACGACGAACGAAGGGATCTCACCTCAGTCTTATGGGAATAGACTGAGGTGGAACAATGCGGGTGTGAAGACTATATACGGGTCCGCGTTAGCGATGATGTAAATAGTAAGCATGTTATAGTACGTGTGCGCAGCAAGATAAGAGAATGAACATTACTAACGAGACTTGCAGATTACGTCGAAATATCCAACATAGCACTCTATCACCTCCAAATTTTGTGTGCTCCGCATACAACCGAATTTCTCTATTCTCGCATCTCGAACCGCTACTAACTTTGCGGTGGGAGCGTTTCTACCTCCAAGGTGCGTACTCATGATCCCGGGCTCCTCCAAAGGTGTTCACACCCTTGTTTACAGTGCTCCGCTCATCTCATCCTCAGCTTTGCGGGCTTCTGTTTTAGTTTTCTCATTTGTCAGTCCCTACTCAATCCATCTTTATCGGAATGTTGCAACACGAGTACCAGTGCAACATGGGCGTTGGCATCGGCGGCGGAGAAGCATCGCAGAGCAGAAACTCATTAAAACCCCGCTTTCATCGGAAGTGTTAGTATTGCTCATGCTACCAGTCTCGTGCGAGGCCCGCGATGAATGTGTGGGTAAGTGCTCTCCTGGATCAGGCAGGCGTCCGAGTCATTTTAGACCTTTTACGGAAAGGAGGGAGTTTTGGTGCATTTGCGAGCGTTACTTGACACTACTTCATGACTGTCAACGGTGCTGGTTCTGTCGTTGCCACAAAGAGCACACGACATCAAATCTTTCAAATCTATCTCTCGCAGGCAAATTCGAATTCGATCCATCCTGCTCATATTACCACCTATCCCATGTGTCGTTGTATAGTGCACTGACTCTTTCTAGTGCTCTTAATGGAGGTTCGGAGCCAGCACAAGTTGCTTCATCTAGTGTGGATGCTGCATGCATGCCGCATCCCATCCTTCACCACTTTTAAGTAGAGAATAATTCTGTCGGTCTCCACGATTTTCAAGTCAGTTGTGTGCTTATATGCAAAATTGATTATCAAGGCACAAACGAAAATCGCTCATAGATCTTGAGAAGAACTCCATACAGCTACAGTACATCTAGTGTGATTGTGTCGAACACTGGCCGCTTGTGTTACCAACAGAAGTCATGTCTTTGACCTGTGCAGTGAGAGAGAGAACTTCTATATTTATATACCGCAACAAACAAAGTAAACTGTTAAGACGCGGTGCCCTGTTAGGGCTGTACTGGGGGATATTGTAACAGGGTAAGAGGTATAAGTATAGTACGAATAGCCAAGCGGTCTGCTTTTGAAAAGTTTCGGTGCGCGTATAAGTTTGTCCGGTATCCAGACTGAGTATAATATGGTACACTTCCTTTCCTTCCTCCTCCTTCTGTGCTCTCCTCGTTTCATCCCTCCTTCGTCACCTCCTTTACCGCACTCACTCAGGCTTCTATCCCTCTCCACCTGTGCAGTGATATCATGATCCGATGCGATCCTTTTGAATTTGCCGTCGCGCTAGCAAAAGGCTGCCCAAGGCGAGCTGTCAAACGCAACGCTCGCCATGAACGAGAATCCGTGTCGTCAACGCTTCGACATGTCCTGTGGTGAGGAAGGGGACATGCTTTCTGCGAGGATAGCATTCTTGACAGCGATGCGAACGACCACGAAACGACGAGTCACTTTGAAACCGGATTGAAGTTAAGGTAGCCTCATCGCAAGTTGATAAAATCACTACAGAATAGATCGAACAACAGAGTGTTTAGTAGATACCTTCATGACTGATGCGAGGTAGGACGACCACAGCTGAAAAACAGTCCGCAACACCTAACATGATAAGACACATCTCCCGTCCCGCCACCTGCACCTTGCGTTTCCGTCGGTCTTTGAGACACTTGTATCACCGGCACAGCTTGAGGTTGACCCACTGGAGTCGAACTGCCAGCCTGGTTGACATTCGCTTGTTGCGCAGCTGCAGCTGCTTCGGCGCGGGCCACTTCTGCTGCGGATGGAGGCGAAACGAAGATTCTCTGCAAATACATTTATTTTGAGTATTATCAAACAGGAGCGATGGAAGCCACCAACATTTTTCTTGCGACCGGCAGCTACTTCAACCGTGGGTATAGAGCTTCCTCCTCGAAATAAGTTGAGATTCCAACGCCGGGTCTCGAGCGGTATTGGTTGTGGCACGTGAGTTCGAGTGCTGAAACGCAGAAAGTCGCGCCAACGATGGGTAAACGACAGGCTCGCAGCTGTGGAACGAGGCTCGGTGTTGGTGTCAGCATCCCAGAAGTCCTTGCCCTGTACCACTTGTCAGCTCGCTTTAGCTCTGGAACGAAAAAGATGCCCTGACATATTTCGCCAAGTCTCCAGGTCTGTCGCTGGACTGGTGCTTGGAGATCAAGATCTAACGGGACGAATGAGTGAAGATTAAGGGTGTTCATAACTGATTGGCTTACAGCATCTCTCAATCGAACTGGACGTCCCTGGTAATGCAGTGAGATGTAGCACGAAAGGGAAACATGGACGACTTGCCTTGAGCTTCGCATCTGGTTTTGCATCGCACTCATCCGCAATCTGAACGACAACCGAAACTCGCTCGAAAAGACGCTGACACCACATAGACACACTCACATCATCATCGACTGAATGCTTGAGTGCTGCCTCCAGGCTCCATACATTTATCTTTCCGTCCAAGGAACCACTGACGATAGATATTCCATCAGGGGAAATGACAACGGAATGGACTTCGTCATTGTGCAAGAGCGGGTCCCCAACCGGCTGGTCGGTCTTGAGGTCCCAGATGCGAACCGAGTAGTCCATTGATGCGCTCACAAGATGACTTTCATCAGGGGAAAGACAGAGGGAGATAATGGCATTGGTATGACCGCGAAAAACAACGAGCTCCTTCCCATCAATCGACCGCCATTTTCGGATCGTGTTATCATATGACGCGGAGAAAATGTGTGCACTGTCCTTGGACCAACACAACGACGCCACCTGTGCGTCATGGCCCTCGATCTCCACGAGCAGCTCGCCCTCCTTTGACCACACATAGACCACCTCGTCCTCCCCACCGCTCGCGAATTTGTCCCCTTGTGGAGAGTATTTGAGAGCGTAAACTACCCCATGGCCAGCCCCTGTCGGTGGTGCTATTTGTCGGCCAGTATCCGGGTTCCAGCGTCGTATGGTGCCGTCTTGCGATCCACTTGCTACCTCCTGGCCATCGGGAGACCAATCGAGGCATCCCACCGCATCCTTATGCCCCTCCCACGGGTCACCGACCACGCTGCCCTTTTTGAAATCCCATAGCCGTAGCCTGCCATCTGCACTTCCGCTCACGACCATTGAATCACCTGGAGAGATTGCCATTGATGTCACTGCTCTTCCGTCACTCTTCCAAGGCCTCCCCACTCGCTCTCCGTCTCTTGTCCACTGGCGAATTGAACCATCGCCTGACGCACTCAGTATATTGCGACTGGTGCTCAAGCAAGCAAGGCTCGAGATGTATTTGGAATGGGCCTCGATGACACACTCAGGCGTCAAGCTCCCTGGTGGATGTGCTGGCGTCGGTTTCTTCCATGATGTGGTCCGAGTATTGTGGTTGACAAAGTAGGACAGACCGATCGGTGAAATGTGCCATTCGCATCCTGGAACGAGTTGTGAGTCATAATCTACATTCTATCATGAGCACCTCGCTGCTAGTGACACATTCTTTGCTCACCTAGTCGCACCCCTGGCAAAGGTCGGTGCCATGAAGACATTACGACTGTGTCATCTTGATAGAAAATTCTACCATCCAGCATCTGAAACTGATACCATTGAGGAGGAAGCGCGTCATATCCGCCTGCTTCTCGTTGAGCAAGGGTGAGGTATGTAAATGCAGTTACTCACCTTCCCAAAGTGCATCCTGGCGATCTTGCGCACCATAGCGTGGTGGATCCTTTTCCTTCGTCCTACGAGGTACACTAACCACTGGTGAGTTCAACATCCCTCCTCGTTCTCCATCTCTCCGTTGCGCTGATGTGCTCGACTCGGCCATGATGCGGATGCAAAAAGTTTTTAAATGCCGGTGCGCTCCACCAGCCGGCTACTACGGGAAATTCTTTGTTGAAGGCGAGGATAGATGGTGGAAGTGACGAAGAGACCTGCTGGAAAGTTCAAGTAAGTTGTTCATGCTGTATTTGCAGGCGCCTATTTCAACCACGTGTCGATGGCAGTGTTTCAAACGTCGAGGCTGCAGGTCTGTCAATTGCTGTACATTCATTCTTCAACGAGCGTCAAGATATGAGGATGGCCACGAATAGCACGTCGGTCAAATGTAAGATAACCGACTGCATTTCTAATATTACACACAGGTCTATTTGAATTTAACATCAAATTCCTGAGTGGGTCGCTTGTTTACGTCCAGAGAACCCATGCAATTGCAGCCTAGCAGGGAGAAACGCTAGAAATGGTAGCAAGCTGCAAGACAGTGTGAGTAGCTTTATAGCGGTATCTCAAACTTACGACAAGGCCGATGTTGCCGGTAATATATGCTAGAACGTGGTGCATGACAGGCTAGAAGCAACGTGGTTTGACCGCACAGTTTCTCTTTGAGAGGTTGAACCATCCACGTCGACTACATACTTGCGATGAGAAAGTTGACTAATTGGAGCGATGCAGTGGTGGCAGCGCACGCTGTACGTTTGCCCCTGGGCCTGAAGGTCAGTGTTGCGACGGCGAAGAGAACGAGGGATCAAGCTGTTAAGGGAAACACAGGATCGGGTCGGAGGACTACCTGGAAGCAGATCGCCAAGGCAAGGTACAGGGTCACAGTGAGTCATGTTGGAGCAGTCCTCGAGGTGATTGCCGAGTGGTGGAAGCTTCGATGAGAGGGGGAATATTGGATTGATGCTGTGAATATGTGAATGCAGATGGTGCGATAAGATGTGAGTTGAGAGGAGCAAGCGAACTCTGAAGCGCAAGCGATGGGATTGAAGCGAGTGTTGAATCGCTCTGAGCATGCTGCACATCATTCCGAATATGCTGCTCGTCGCGCTGTTCGTCGTTCCGAGCATCTAGAGTTTTCTCGTTGACTATTCGGATTGAAATTTGTTTGTGATACGATTTTTCTGGTTCGATGTTGGTGGTTCGAGTGTGGCTGTGTAAATTTTAGATCGTGTGAATATTGGGGTATAAAACAGCCTGTATACAGATTCAGATGAATATCGTTTCCTCCTTCTCCCTACAATGTCTTCAAAAGGTTCGATCCCATCATGATCGTCCTGCTACATATGCTGACTCGTTTTTAGCAATCAGAGAATACGATGCAAAGCTTCTCCTGGCCTATTGGCTTCAACGTGCACCTGCACCAAACCCAAACTTCGCCCCTTCTCCATCTTCTGCTCTTAAATTCCCTGCTCCGCGTGTAGCTCAGATCTTGTGGGATCCTGCAACTGATTCCATTACACCAGATACCCTTCTCCCTTCTTGGGTATCCACCACAAAGCTCGTCGCAAAGCCAGATCAGCTCATCAAGCGTAGAGGCAAAGCAGGCTTACTTGCTCTCAACAAAGACTGGGAAGACGCGAAGAAATGGATTCAAGACAGAGCAGGAAAACCTCAGAGGGTCAGTTGTTATCTCATCTAATCGCACTCTTTCCATATTCAGTCATTCTCCCACAGGTCGAATCAGTCACGGGCACTCTCAGCTCTTTCATTGTAGAGCCTTTCCTCCCCCATCCATCAGACTCTGAATATTACATCTGTATCACTTCCGCACGTCACGCAGACACGCTCCTCTTTACCACTTCAGGTGGTGTTGATGTCGGCGATGTCGACGCAAAGGCCCTCAAACTCGACATCCCCGTCCTCGGTCCTTTCCCAAGCCGCGCCGATCTACAGAAGACCCTCCTTCGCGAAGTCCCAGCACACAAGAAAGAAGTCCTCACCGACTTCCTCGTCAGACTCTACTCCGTCTACGTAGATCTCCACTTTGCTTACCTCGAGATCAACCCCTTGGTCGTTCTCGATGACGGCTCCATTCACTACCTTGACATGGCTGCAAAGCTTGACCAGACCGCCGAGAGCATCTGTGGTCCAAAGTGGGCTGTCGCACGAGACTTGACAGTCTACGAGACTGCTGCACCTTCAACTACAACTGGCTCAAAGATAAACGCTGACCGTGGACCTCCCATGGCCTGGCCCGCTCCATTTGGTAGAGATCTCACAAAGGAAGAAGGTGTGTACTCCGTCTGTTGTTGTCGTCTCGTACTCATTTTACATAGCATACATTCAAAAACTCGATGCTTCAACCGGTGCTTCTCTTAAGCTTACTGTCCTCAACCCCACTGGTCGTGTCTGGACAATGGTTGCAGGTGGTGGTGCATCTGTCGTCTACAGTGACGCCATCGCAGCAGCAGGTTTCGCACATGAGCTCGCCAACTACGGCGAGTACTCTGGTGCCCCAAGCGAGGGTCAGACTTTTGAATACGCCAAGACAATTCGTACGGATCTCATCACTTTAATTTACATGTCGCTAATATACATCTAGTCGACCTGCTCACGCGCCCACCTCCCCGTCCTGATGGCAAGATCCTCATCATCGGTGGTGGTATCGCCAACTTCACCAATGTAGCTGCAACCTTCAAAGGAATCATCCGCGCACTCACATCCTACAAATCTCAACTCATCGCACACAAAGCCAAGATCTATGTCCGTCGTGGTGGTCCCAACTGGCAAGAAGGTCTTAAAGCCATGCGTCTACTCGGTAAGTCTATTTATGCTATATAAACGCGCATGCACTAACAAAACACAGGCGAATCCCTCGGCGTCCCCATCCGCGTTTTCGGCCCCGACACCCACATCACCGAAATCGTGCCCCTCGCTCTCGGCCTCAAATCCACAACAAGCGCAACAGCACCCGTAAGCATTCCCCCCACCGCACCTGGCTCCCCCAAGATCTCGCCCGTAGCACCCGAGCCCGGGACCAGTGAAGTCGGGACCATTCATGCAGACGGCGAACGCACCCAGCCCAACGACGTTGTCGTTCGTTTCGATTCCGTCGATGGCACCAAAGGCTCAAGGCCCGCATACAGACCTTTCGACGAAGCTACCCGCAGCTTCGTCTACGGCCTCCAACCACGTGCCATTCAGGGAATGTTGGACTTTGATTACAGCTGCAAACGCGCGCGTCCGAGTGTGGCGGCTATGATTTATCCCTTTGGTGGACACCACATCCAGAAATTCTATTGGGGAACGCGCGAGACTCTTCTCCCTGTCTACACCTCTCTTGAAGAAGCCGTCAAGAAGCACCCTGACGTTGATGTCGTCGTTAACTTTGCGTCGAGCAGAAGTGTCTACAGCAGTACCATGGAATGTTTGCAGTACGAGAGCATCAAGGCCATTGCGCTGATCGCCGAGGGTGTACCAGAACGCCAAGCAAGGGAGATCCTGTGGAAGGCAAAGGATAAGGGTGTGCTGATCATCGGCCCTGCTACTGTTGGTGGGATCAAACCTGGTTGCTTCAGGATTGGGAACTCTGGAGGGTGCGTTTTTTCCTTGATGCTTGACTCGCGCTGACCTGAAAATCCTCACCACAGCATGATGGACAACATCATTGCCTCCAAGCTCTACCGCCCCGGCAGCGTCGGTTACGTCTCCAAATCCGGAGGAATGTCCAACGAACTCAACAACATCCTCAGCCTCGTCACAAACGGTACCTACGAAGGTATCGCCATTGGTGGTGACCGTTACCCCGGCTCAACCTTCATCGATCATCTCCTCCGATATGAAGCTGACCCCGCATGCAAGATGCTGGTCCTCCTTGGTGAGGTTGGTGGAGTCGAAGAATACCGCGTCATCGAGGCTGTCAAATCCGGCCAGATCAAGAAACCCATCGTTGCATGGGCCATTGGTACCTGTGCGAGCATGTTCACTACGGAGGTGCAGTTTGGCCACGCTGGAAGTATGGCAAACAGCGATAGCGAGACTGCAGATGCTAAAAACAAAGCTATGCGCGACGCTGGCTTCATCGTGCCCGCCACATTCGAGGAGCTCCCTGCCGCTCTCCAAAACACGTACGAGGCGCTCGTCGCACAGGGTGTTATCCTCCCCACGAAAGAAGTCGAGCCGCCCGTGATTCCGATGGATTACAAGTGGGCGCAGGAGCTGGGGCTTATCAGGAAGCCGGCCGCGTTCATCAGTACTATCTCTGATGAGCGTGGACAGGAGCTGCTTTATGCGGGCATGCGCATCTCTGATGTCTTCAGAGAAGACATTGGTCTTGGGGGTGTTGTCTCTCTTCTCTGGTTCAAACGCCGTCTTCCCCCCTGGGCGACCAAGTTTATCGAAATGGTGCTGATGCTCACCGCAGACCACGGCCCAGCCGTGAGTGGCGCCATGAACACCATCGTCGCTACCCGTGCAGGCAAAGACCTGATCTCGAGTTTGGCAAGTGGATTGTTGACCATCGGAAGTCGGTTCGGTGGAGCGCTTGACGAGGCTGCTAGCATGTTCAGCGGGGCTCGGGATATGGGGTTGACGCCAAGGGAGTTTGTGGACAATTCCCGGAAGGCGAACAAGCTCAGTGGGTTTTTCCATTTCTGCCTTTGCAAACTTGAAACTCACGCGACCAACAGTCTCTGGTATTGGCCACAAGATCAAATCGGTGAACAACCCCGATCTCCGTGTCGAGCTCGTCAAGGAATACGTGAGGAAGAACTTCCCAAGTCACTCACTCCTTGACTACGCGCTTGCCGTTGAGAAAGTAACCACAAGCAAGAAAGACACTGTACGTCCCCCACCTCTCATTCATCAAAACCAAATTTGACACCCCTTTAGCTCATTCTCAACGTCGACGGCTGCATCGCAGTCTCCTTTGTCGACCTCCTACGCGACAGCGGTGCCTTCACCCCCGAAGAAGCCGATGAATACATCAAGATCGGGACCCTCAACGGTCTCTTTGTCCTCGGCCGCAGCATCGGTTTCATTGGACACCACCTCGACCAGAAGCGTCTCCGTGCGCCGCTTTACAGACATCCTGCTGATGACATCTTTATCAACATTGCTGACTTGAACCAGCCAAGGGTGTTGGGGAAGATGCAGTAAGGGCTCCCGTGCGTTGGTTGGACTCGAACCTGTTGTGACGTGTACCGTGAACTCGAAGCTAAAGCTGAGCCGCCGCGCTGTTGTAAAATCAAGACTATTAGACATGCATAATACGAACTGAACCTCGCAGTTGTTGTTTCTGTACTCATGGATTGGGAGATTAGTATAGCTAGCATGATCACATCTCATACTGTTTGCAATGGATAGATTTCTCGTGAATTTCTGAATCAGGGGGTGTTTGGAGCAGTTATAATGTTTGTTCTTGACGTACTACTGTCAGGATCACCACTCATAAGTTTACGGATGCTTCACCTCATCCTTACCTAGCCTAAAAAACTGCATGGAGCCTCCACAGTGACGTGGTACTCACTTCACCGCACACAGACACGCGTCATAGTCCATACCTTATTCACTCTGAATCAGGGTCCGATGGTATGCGATGCCTCCACGCATTCGGGGGGTGATAATGAATTTCACTCATTCTATCATCACCCTCGCATCTGTCGTGTCGTGGTACTTTGTATCTTGGTGTGTTAAAACCGAAACGGGTGCTCTGAAGGTGGACCGTGATGAGTATGCACACGATTCACACCAGCGTTGTTCATTCTTTGGCTCTAGACCGCAACCAAGGGGTGCAGGTGGGGCCGCAAGTATGACTTGGTCTGCGAGTAAAAGGCGAGTTGTTCGTGTCTCGATTGTTTACCATCTCCGAGTCGCGCTGAAGCACTTCCGGTCGCTCACTGATGGATTGGAATATGAAACAGGCACTTACGAATTCAGCATGTACTACTCCCACCTTTTCTTCATCACTTCCGCTATCCTTCCTCTCCGAACCACTCCCGACAATACGCCAAGCTCATATGCATGGGTATATGATTGGCTTGTATCTGTCAATACGAAGTTTGATGACCCCAACCTTCGGCTATGGAGACGGATGTCAAGTTTGGACATGGCGAGCTACATCCACTGGATACCTTCGAAGTACGCAAATAAATTCAGAGCAGGTGTGATAAATGGTGCGAAAAGCGAAGGAATTATCGAACAACAGATTGTCATGATGACCTCATGCCTGGTGCGAAGTAGGGCGACCACAACTAAAAAGCAATCCGCAGCATCTGACTTCATAAGTAACATTTCCTGTCCCACGACTCGAGTCTCGTGTTTCTGTCAGTCGTCCTGGAGGCACATCTGTCCCTGAAACAACCTGACTTGGTTGCGTTGAACTACTAGCCTCGTTGCCATTCGTACGTTGCATATCTGCAGCCGCTTTTGCGCGAGCTACTTCTGCTGCGGTGGGAGGGGCAATGAAAATTCTCTGCACACATATTTATTTCGAATGATATCATAAGGAGCGATCGCGAGCCGCTCACCTTCTTCTTGCGACCGGCAGCTACTTCAACGGTGCGTGTAGAGCTTCCTTCCGGAAATAAGTTGAAATTCCAACGACGGGGCTCGAGCGGTATTGATTGTGGCGCGTTTAGAGGTCGAGTACTGACACGTAACGAACTGAACAAATTGCGCCAACGAAGGGCGGACGATGGGCTCGTAGGAGCTGCCGGACAATGCACCGTGTTGGTATCAGCGCCCCAGAAGTCATTGCCCTCTACCAGTGTTAGACTTGCAAGAGCCAAGAAATCAAAGATTATGCTGACATATTTCGCCAACCCTCTGCTGATGGACTGCTGATAGGGGACTTGAGTAGCGTGCAAGATCTAACGAGACTGATCAGCAATCATAAGGGTGTTAGCACAATTGATTGGCGCACGGCATCTCTCCGCCTAGCTGCACGTCCCTGGTGAAGAAGTGAGATGCAACGCGAAGGAGAAACACCAACGACTTGCGTTGAGTTTTGCATCAGGTTTTACGTTGCTCTCATTCGCGCTCTGAAGGATAGCCAAGCCCCACTTAGAAAATACAATGACAATGAATAAAAACACACACATGATCATAGCCTGCGTGTTCGAGTGCTGCCTCCAAGCTCCACACATAAATATGTCCATCCAGTCCAGCACTAGCAATATATTTTCCATCAGGGGAAATGTCAACGGCCCAGACTACGTCATCATGCAAGAGCGGGTCTCCGACTTGCTGGTTCGACATTAGGTCCCAGATGCGAACTGAGTAGTCCCTTGCCGCACTAAGAAGATGACTTTCATCAGGGGAAAGGCAGAGGGAGCCAATAGCATTAGTATGACCGCGAAAAACAACCAGTTCCTTCCCATCAATCAACCGCCATTTTCGGATAGTGCCATCATATGATGCGGAAAAAATGTGTGCACAGTCCTTGGACCAACACAACGACGCCACCTGTGCGTCATGTCCCTCAATTCTCATGAGGAGCTCTCCGTCCTTTGACCACACGCGCATCACCTTGTCCTCTCCGCCGCTTGTGAATTTGTCTCCTTGTGGAGAGTATTTGAGAGCATAAACCCTCCCGTGGCCAGTCTCTATCGGCGGCGCTATTTGTCGGCCAGTATTCATGTTCCAGCGTCGTATGGTACCATCTCCCGATCCACTTGCGATCTCCTGGGCATTAGGAGACCAATCAAGGCACCTCACTGGATCACTATGTCCCTCCCATGGGTTGCCGATCATGCTGCCCTCCCTGATGTTCCACAGCCTTAGCCTGCCATCTGCGCTTCCGCTCACGACCATCGATTCATCTGGGGACATTGCAATTGAACGCACTCTTCCGTTACTATTCCAAGGTCTCCCCACTGGCTCTCCTTCTCTTGTCCACTGGCGAATTGAACCATCGCGTGACGCGCTCAGTATATTGCAACTGGTGCCCAAACAGACAAGGGTGTAAATGGCTTTGGAATAACCCTTGATGATGCACTCCGGCGCCAAGCTCCCTGGTGGACGTTCTGGCGCTGGTTTCTTCCATGATGTAGTCCGGGTGTTGTGATCCACGAAATACGACCGACCGAGCGGTGAAATGTGCCATTCCCACCCGAGAGCGAGTTGTCCGGCAGAATCTATATTTTACCCATGAGTTCCTCGCTGTTAGGCGCACATGGTTCGCTCACCTAGTCGAACTCCCGGCAAAGGTCGGTTCCGTGAAGGCATTGCGAGTGTAATATCTTGATATGCTATTTCGTCATCCAGCGTCTGATACTGATACCATTGAGGAGGAAGTTCTTCATTCTCGCCTGCTTCCCGTTTAGTAAGTCAGTAGGTATGAAAATGCGGCTACTCACCTTCCCAAAGTGCATCCTGACGATGTTGTGCACCATAACGTGGTGAATCCTTCTCCCTCTTCCGACGAGGTGAGTTAACCACCAGTGAGTCCAACATCGCTACTGGTTCTCCATCTTTCTGTTGTACTAATGCACTCGACTCGGCCATGATGCTGATGAACAAAGTTTTGAGATGCCGGTGTGTTTTGCCAGAGCTCGGTAGTATGGAAAATCAAACGTCAAGGGGATGGGACGAAAAAACCTGTTATATAGTCAGTTTTGCAGGCGCCTGTTCAACCGCTTGTCAGGGCAGTTCTGTAAATTGCTGTATATTACACCAAGTTCGTCAGTGAGCGTCAAGACCTGAAGGCGGCCGTGAATGATACGCAGGTCAACATGTAAGATGCCCGACTACATCTTTAAAAGTATACACGAATCAGTGCCAAATGGCATCAAGTCAATGCGCGAGTGACTCGCCCTTTTATGTCACTTGCAGATCAAGTCACCTCTGAATGCCTGAGAAACGTTAGCGATGGTGGATGTGAGCAAGATACTTGCTAGGTGATCATATACTCTATCATGCGATAGACGCCTTGCAGCGGGTGATTATAACGAGCTTACGCGGATTCGGTCTGATTAGGAACATCGTTTGTGGGAAATGTCAGACTTTATATACACGACATTGTGAGGAACCAGGTCGCAAGGCGAGGTAAAGAATCAATTATCAAATCTGTATCTTGCCTTGATGATGGGAGGCAGTGCTTGGAGTGACGCCATGCGGTGCAGCCCATGCAGGTTGAGAGCACCCTGAAATTGACGTGAATGGGGGAACCTTCCATGAAAGGGTCAATCGCGTTTTGATGCTGTGGTGCGATAACTCATGGGACGTGAGCGGAAGAAGGTGCAAGAGAAGCCTGACGTGCAAAAAGGTATAAGCAAGGCGAGATGTGACGCGCTTGAGCTACATTGCCTTTATAATGATTGAGTAGTGCAGTCAAATGCATATAGTGAGTTCCAGGCGCACATTTCGTGCACACGACAAGGTCAATCTCGAGTTTCATGGCTCTTCGACTGGCTTGCGAACGATGTATGAAGGGCCAGAGGATGACGCTGTTCTGACTCAGCAGCGAGACAGTATGAGCCACAGCAGTTAGCATGCTGTAAATGCTGTTATGAATCCTGGAAAGCCCAAAATGAGGAGAAGATGGTGATGTCGTTCAAATTAGAACCGAGTCGCAGGACTGCCCCAGAGATCAAGCTGTATCTTTCCTGGACTCCTAGTCAACCTGGGGGCAGTCCTCGTGGTAATTGCCGTGTGGCACAGGTTGGCTTGTATACAAATGGTAGAAGCCTCCATGAAGACTAGATGGGGAACCATATGGGGTTAGTGGGAGTAGGAAATGGGTAAAAAAAGATGAGAAGTCTGCGAAGGTGGAACGAAGGGAGGCCTGGGGAGGTGTGGGATCATGATGAGAGAGATGGTGAATTGATGCAGGTTGACTTTGAATAACGCGGCTGAGATCGCACCAATATCGATCCATGCACCAACACATTTCATACCACTGACCAAGTTGTGGAATTGAGCGGGTTTGTTCGCCGCATATGAACTCTGAACTCCGCCATTATACTGTCACGGTTGCACGCAGCTCCGATCGAGAGTACAGCTCGCCACCAGCTAGAAGTGTTATATACACTCCACTTCTCTTTCGCCCGATTATTCGCAGAGCTATCATTTGATACATCAGGCACTCTCTGGAGGGCGAGAAATTAGTGCGCACGGTTCTGGCAGCCCTCACTTTCAATTCTCGAACTGACAAGTCAACTTAAAGGAGAATATCCTTGCCAACAGAGACTCTTCTGGTGCGTTACTACATTATGATTGAATTGTGCAGGAGTAAATCCTCGTCGACATCAAAAAATTATAGGATGCATACCACTGGTCAGTAGTAACTGTCTATGGTGGCCCAAGGCTTTCTTCTTCAAATGCTGATGTAATTTCAATGGTTTCAGGTAGCAACTCTTAATTTACGTGACACAGAATTCAGGCCAGGAAAGTCTTCTTGTCATTGAAAATCCCAAGATGAAACAAGGAACTCATACTGCAGGTCACCTGCTCGCTTCTATGGGCAGAGCAGCGTGGTTGTGTGTTGAAGCTTTGTATGACCAAGAGCTTGCCACACTGGCAGGAACACTTGGGCAGATTCAGAGTGACGGCCACATAGGAATCGATGAGGGTGTCAAGATAACTTACCGAGGATCCATCCATTGATGTGTTCGCAGGCACACTGCCCAATGATGTCAAAGTCGACAGTGACTTTGTTGTGCCTAGAAGTCTGCCACTTGATTGTCTGATGTCTCCACAGTTTTTCTGATTCTTCCACAGCTCCGGTATTCCCTTTCTGACATGTATTGATATGTCAGCCCATCCAATGACAAAATTACGCTGAGATACGAATGAGGGATTTTTGAAATTATGCCACGATCCACTTGACGATGCTTGCGGCGATCAATTAACGTCCCGTTTTACTATAGCTTGTGACTTGTGACTGCTACGGCAATACAAGCGCTAGTTTGTGGTATATCTGCACATCGATTTACGTTCACCAAGTTCGTGGTCCAAACATGACCGCAATCTCAAATGATCCTGCTTGGTGGGGACTAATCAACTGGGATCGTGTTCTCAGCTATTTTGTAGGTTCGTGAAGTGTATTCGGGTGATGATAATGCTAGCTCACTGTCTTCGATAGTGTCATCATATACGGTGGTGGTATACGAGTGGGGTGAGTGAGACACTATCAAGCACTGGAATCATTGATAGATATATGGTATTCCAGTGTTGAGATTCAGCCAAGAGGTAAGTTGATGGCATCAACGGCGAGCCAATTCATTAAAATTGTTTTATAGGTCGAACTTGGTCTGGGTGAGCGATGTCATATATCAGAATGCAGACAGGAAAATACAGATTCCGGACAGAAGCAACGCTGGTCCCTCATGACAGCTCTTTATATCGGTGTACGCAGCTCGTGTTATGACATATAAGCGCAGTTGACAATTCGTGCTGACTTTACAATATGCTAGGTGCGATACATTGGTATATCATCTATGGTGTACGTTTGCAACACAGCACGACTCTGCGCTGTGCTAATAAAGCCGTCTTTGACGATCAGCGCCAACGTGCTGTGTACGTATCTTCAAGTCCGTGATGTCCGTCTCTGCTGACTGGCGACGTGCAGCAACTATCATGACAGTCTCAATGACAGATGCAGTATGTAGTTCGCATTGATGTATGTCATTCCCATTCAACTACTCACTGCACTTCTGCATAGGAGTAAGTGATATCCTTTGCCCACTTATGTCAGTATAACGACTTCATCAGATGTGAGTTCAGTCAAAGCATTTATTCCAATGATGTGCCATCAGTAAATGTGTTTTCAGGCACTACCCTCTGGTTCGTACAAGTATGGACGCCTGTCGTCGTCAATGCCATGCTGGGCGGTGAGCTGTTTAGTTGTTTTACCATGCTGTTACATCACTGAAACATGATGCAAGGCATTATCATGGCTCGGGTACTTGCTATGTATCAGCGATCCAAGCAAATACTCGTCTTTCTCGGTGTAGTCTTGACGGCTTGCACGATTGCCTCTGGAGTCATGGTCGTGATTGCAAACATTGGTGCTTCAGGGAGTAAGTCATTGACGAAAGCCTTAATCACGTAGGGACTCATGGACGAATAACAGAGGAATTTATCCGTTCTGGCAACCATCAATGTGTTGTCTTCTATCACAGAGGCAGGATGGCTCTCAACAACTGAGATTTTAGTACCCACTTTTGTGTGGGAGACCCTCGCCTTGTGTCTTGCACTCTGGATTGCTATCAAACATTTCCGTGAACTGCGACAATCTCCGACAGGATCAATGTTCGGAAACTGGTTCATTGTGTTAACACAAACTCATGTGTTATACTTTGTAGCGTGAGTTCGGTGGTTTTGATGTCATTAGCTTGTTCCACTGAGGTTCCACGTTTGCTAGGTTTGTCGCTGTTTCTTGCTTCAGCTTCGGCTCGCTGTCTCCGAATATCATCGTGCGCCGATCCATGATTGACACTTGCATCTGACAACTCGTCATTCTACAGTACTCAACTTCCATGGGAGACACTGCTTATTTCGGCATTCTTCAAATTGTGCAACCCATTCAGATGTTTGTGTTGGGACCACGTCTCATCCTTAGCATCCGAGAATACCACACTGAGCGCTTGGCCAGCTCCGACGAGCCTATTGCCATGCGTGCAGATGTCTTCCGTGGGCGCAGGCATGTATCAACCAAGGAAACTAGTGTGTAACACGAAGCAAGATTCAAGTGATTGACCGGATACTGGGCACTTGGCAGGGATCTATCTAACTTGTATTTGTAGTTGTACCATTCTTTCGGAGATTCAGTATGTTATTTATCTAGTGTTCCCAACCGACGTCATGTTGTATCATTGCCTATGCCATACTACCGGAGGCTAGCACTTTCTCCTCCGACATGTTTCAGGCATCCCATCGAGGCTGCTCCTCATCGAGAGGAAGACGTAAGTTGCTCGATATCAGCAATATTTGTTCGAAAAACCATCGAGCTCATCTACAACTTTACCCGCTCATTGGGCTGCTCATTGAGCGCTCAGTTTGGGATAGTCCAGGGATTGATTACGGACTTCAGTTTTTTTGGAAAATATGGACTAGCCGAGCCACGTAACGATCCGAAGAGCCAATTCACCGTCCGGCAAGATGAAGATACCAGATTATCAAGTGCATCAGGTTATCAAGAGCCAGATTACTGATCAGATCCACGGATAAGATTGAATTTTGTGACACGAAATAATACAGTACGGTTAGACAAAATCTGCGTGAAGTGTGTGGTACCACTCTTTATCAGAGAATGCATTGAGATAAAAGTTATCGTAGCGTTCAAGAGATGTCGTTGACGAAACAGAGCGGTCCATCGTTTCCCCATAGATGGGTATCAATTCTACTGCATGTGTAACATCAACAAGCCGTACAATCTTCCCGATCCTTGTGCGACTCAGAGAACCATCACGCGCACGGTAAAATGAACGTCAAACATGGTACATGCCAATGTGTGGCTCAGCTTCAGGGGGTGCAGCTATCTCGAATAGCTCAACATACAGAAGAGGCTCCTTGAGCTCTGTTGGTAGCTGCTGACCCTCGTGGCGACAACATAAACACCATTCGAACTTGAACAATGCATGGTGCTAAAGCTCCATCAGTAAGTGAGATTGACCATAACTTGGGAACTTACTGGACTGCGGGTTAGCACTTGTAGGTTGGAGGAGAACCATATTGCAGTTTCCAAAAGGGTGCATCTCAGATGGCGGATACACCTGAACTTGTTGGCTTGGCATAATGTTGCATGGACGAAGTCGGGAATGAAGTTGAAGCCTAAATTTGTACCATGTTTTGAGGAGGCAACCGTGAAAGAGTGAGTTCCGACCTGATACACCATCAAGATACTGTGAAAGGACATTTGGAAATTGTGAGAGATGATAGAGTTGAGCAAGTGCGGTGGGTGAACGATCAGCAAGATTATGAGCGATGGTAACATGAAAGGCAGCGTTAGCCTCATCAGAAAGGAGGCCTTTGAGAAAGTGATTGCGAACAGGGCAAATCGCCTGAAAACGATGCATATCTTGTAGTGCAACACGCGCTATCCAGCTAAAGGTCAGATCTAAGTCGACGACCTCGTCAAACTCGTTGTCCATGACATTGATGAGATATCCATCGTTCACGCAGGAGGGCATACAAGTCAAATTGTCTCATCACCTCCTCACGATTGATGATATTGACAATCTGCTGCGTGAATGTGCCTTGTTGGTGACTTGTCCGCTGGAAAGGTGTCTTGCAATGTGTGATCAGTAGCCGTTTGCTGACATCCACAGAAAATTGTATGATGGCACCTGATTGTCGGATCGAACGAGCAAATGAATTGAAAGATTCGAGTTTGGGGATCTGAAAATGACTGATAGGGCCAGAAGTGCCTGTGCGAGCCTCCGCCTCTAAAATGAAGTGTTTGTAGGCATGAAATTCATTCAGGGACGATACCATGCTGTCGAGGGAAGAGCTTGTGAAGTGGGAGCTTGTGATTTGTATATGAAATCAATGAGTGCGCGGATCGCACGAGTGAACCCAGGAGATGTCACACCCACAATGGTGGGGACAAGCGTTCGCTGGATATCACGATGCTCGCGTCCGGTCATCTGGTTCACATGGGAGACACCATCAGTGAAATGGCGTGTACCCACACGTTTATGCTGGCTGCGGAACCTAGCATCAAGCTCGCTAGCGCCTATCACCTCCTTGCACCACTTCAGAGGGTGATCGAAGAAAAATTTATGGCATGCATGCAGTATCTCTGGGACAAGGAAAATTGAAGGGTCTGCACGCCCCCAGTTGCTGCCAATATGGCTGGTGGACGCCACTGAGAGAATACTGCTTCGCCGACTCCTGAAACTCCCAGGACCTTCCATGGATCAGGTTATCTTGCAAAGCTCGTGTAGCTTTTGTAAGGTATCTGAGCCATGGCGTGGGGGGTATGCTGGTGCCATCACCGAATTGTGCCTGTGTGGCTAAAGTGGTTGGTGAAACATTTTTTGAGACACATGCTGATCATGATTTGCTCGGGAAGATCAGCGATATGGGCAGCAAGTGGTGTGAATGCATAACGGTGGCAACCCATGGGGTCTACCATGAACTCGCCCACCTCAGCAGCGACCTTCAGCTTCTCTAAGACCAGATCCATGCATTTATGCCAGACGTGCTGCTTCCAATAATCCACAGAATTCACTATTCACTATGTATTCTGGGACCGGAATGTACAGCGATGCACGCCTATGTGTGCGAGGTGGCCTTCATGTGAACTTCAGAGTGGATGTTGCCGAGCATAAGAAATGTGGGGTGCATCTCCAGCGAGCCTGTCTGTCGAGTTACTGGTGTCTTGTCAGAAGCAAGAATGATGGGCACGATAGTCGCCCCGATAGGTAAATCATTCTAGAAACCATTTTGCTTGTCAAATGACATTGATGCTGATGATGAAAGGTGCTTACCTGAATTTCGGACGCCTGTTCACAAGACATCCATTCTCCATATTCACACTCACCATTGTCTTTGATTTCATAAGGGTTGTATTCCATATGGTTGGCGAAGATTGGATTGCCGAAAATGTGGTGCATGACCTCCAGGGCATCACGCCAGATGAGATCCACAGGGTGGGTAGTTGTATATCCATCAGTATGGATGGGCATACACTTCCATCTCAGGGCCACTGGTAATGCATCCATGAAAGTGAAGAGTTGTTTGGCATTCTTAAAGGACAGCGGCTGCCTTGCCTCTGAAACCACCTGGAAGGATATCATTAGCGCAGTTCATGTAACTAGTTCAAACATACCCAGAGAAGCTTCAAAAATCGAGTGATCTGCCCCTGATTCAAGTTGTCACATAGAAACTTTGCAAGTTCCCACTCTGCTCTATCTGTAAATGGGTAATATGTGTTATGTTCCCGCATCGCCTCAAAATCATTGTGTTTCATTCATTCGAAAGTGTTCGATTCACCAAGATTATGAATGTAACCTGACTTGGGATGGAACCACCCTTGTCACGGCTGCCCCTCTGATGTTTGGGGGATGCGAAATGTGACTGGGGGGGGATCAGACACTGATAACATCCTGGATAGAGGTACTGGGGCTCAACCTGTTTATTGTATAGAGAAAAATCTTCGCACCTGGATCATCAGAAAGATGAGCACAAATTTCTTCTGTGGTATCAAAGACATTAGAACAGATGGGGCATTTGACTGATTTGTTGAGACTGGGTACTTGTCAATCTGATTGAACACAGAATACAGTGTAGTCAGAACTTACTTGATGCCACTGAATTGATTACCGTCGGAGATGTTAGGACCAGGAGGATTATTTGGGTTCATAGTGCCCGTACTGTGCAGTGTGCACGCCTTCAAACCTTCAATCAAAAGTTTCTAAGTCTTTCAGACTCCGATGGCAAGTTGCCACTCATACTATCGCATGCAAACCACCAGTGACTGCAACGCTAGGACTCAGTAATCCATGAGAGGACACCCCAAAGCACTTTCAAACCATTCTTCTAGCCCTGCAAGCTCTCAGACTTGCATCGAATTGTCATCCTCCTTTCATAAGGACAAAGCGGACATCACATCTGAACACTGTCATGGATCTCTTTAGCTCCCCCAAAAGATACTCTAATATTCCATCATCCCCTCACGAATTCACCTTTCCAAAATCTCCTTCTCATTCTAATTTCCAAGAGGGAAACAATAGATCCCCGCTATCATCCCTCACCAAACCAAGGTTTCACCCATACATGAAATCCAGGGGACCCTCAGCTGCCACAGCTCAGTTTGCAATGGATTCCTTGCAAGGTCTGACTGTGCACGAACTGAACCCAGGCGCTGCACTGATGGTAAGCAATATTATTCTTAAATATTTCAAGCATTTCATACACAAGATCCACAGGCTAAGGAGATTTTCACACAGTGGTCTTGCAGACCTGCCAGATGACATGCTACGTGAAGGCGCAATGGCACAATATGCCACTTGCGAAGTAGCTAGACAGGAGCTCGTTACGGTGACGTGGAAAGTTGAAGCAAGCACCCGCTGGTCAAAATTCCTTGCCAGCGCCTCACAGCACTTAAAGATGCAACATGATTACTCCAAGACAGATCTGGAGATCTGGGAACAAGCATGCACTAATCGTGGGCTGAAAGATCTCTACCACGACAAAGCCTTTTTCAAGCATTCAACTTCTGAAAAGACCTTGACTTTAGTGGTCCTGCAAGAACAAGGTCATCAAATAAAGGAGCATGTCGAGGAACGAGGGGCAGATGGTGACTATTTGGATGGTAGCTATTCAGGCAGCAGTGACAATGAAGCAAGCGAGTACGATAACGCCCCTTTTCGCAATGACCATGCTACTTTGGAGGCTTGAATGTAGTAAGCATGCATAATTTGTTGTGCATCATTTTCCTCATTTTCCAGAAGCTGTTCGATTACATATGATCCCTTACAGCATGTTGTTTGATGTGTGCATTACATGTACGCTTTGTATTAAGTTGGCAGTGCATTGTTTTGAATCAATTATCATTTTTGTCTCGAGTTGATCATTAAACGTTTGCGCCCGCATGTTATTGGTGAGTAAATATTCCCTGCCACACACGTAGCTAATTCTCGAACTTTATCATGTACCAGTAGTGCCCTCGTTTGTGATCTCCCTCATGCCACCGAAATACACCCAAGGCAAGAAACCATGACAAAAAAAGCCTCAAAACTCCAGGGTATGAATTTCTTACAGTGTTACAATGGTACTAATCTGATCAATCAGCAAATTTGCAAACCAGCGAGAAGAAGCAATGAGAATCCCTGCCTGAATGCTGATGACAGTCAAGTGGGACGTGCAGTAGAGCAAACAGAGCTCCCAGAGTCAGGGTGTAGCAGCACGTTATCGGTCATGCACAAAGAAGAAATAGTGGATTACAGGTCAGATGACTTTGATGATACAGGATCGCAATACGAGCAGCCCGATCTGAACCACCACCAGCCCCCACATGATGATCGTCTCGAGGACAGGGCCCCCCCACCCTCCATTCCTGCAGCGCTGAGCCTCAGATGAACCATGCCCCGCCCTTCCAACATCAGATGAACTATACCCCACCCTTCCAGCCTCACATGCATCACCCTCAAATGAACACAGGCCCAGGTTCTTTCCGACCTCCATTCGCGCCTCAATTACCGCTTCCCTCAATGAACCAGCCTCATATGCCAGCCTCCACATGCACATCAAATGGACCACAATCCGTTTCAGCAGCATGGGCCTCAGTTGAACTGGACACCATCCCAACAGCACACCATGACTGCAGGAGGAACTCTTTCTGAGTTGCTCCATCAATCAACCACTTCCTCCCCCTGTGTGTGGTGCAGACCTGCCTTAGCAGACACCTTCGGGACCCGGAAGCACGGCCTGCTGCATTCATCGCCAGTATGCCCTCCCAGGGCTACGCAAGGTGATGGTATTTGGCCCTCGTCGTCAGGACGAGCTGGTACCGAGGCGAGTGGCAAAATACTGGTGTAGTTCATGTATGTTTCAATTCCTCTATACCTTGTCACTCGCTAACTTTTCGTCTAGACTGGTAACAGCAAAGAAGTCGCACAGAAACGCCCCACCGCGAAAGATTTGCCGCCGCGCCCCCTACCTCCCCTTAACGTGTCTGTTGCCAGTGCGCAACAAGGCACTCCACCACAACCCCTCCATTCTCATGACGACGGCGGTGCGGAATCTCGTCTCGAGCTCCCTCAGCAGGAGGTGCAAGTCCCTCCTCAGCCTGTGCCCGCCGAGCGGGTGGAGGAGGTGTGCGCCACTGCGAGGTCGAGGATGCGACGGCAGGTCCTTTCAGTGAACGGGATGCCATCGAATGACGAGAACATCGCCATGGCACGTACTGCGTTAGCAGACGCAATCGCACACACTCCCAACATGCCCGCAGGCCAGCACTATCTCCCAGACGCCGATACATTTGTCATGTCACTCACAAAAATCACTGGGACTGTCCGAACCGTGGTGAAGTCCGCTGCGCGCGCCATCATCCAACACAAGTACAATCTCGAACTTGGCATATGGGACGCGTCGTCGGAGGTTGCGCACAAACTGCGGGTCGTGCCTGCCCTCACGACACACCTGCAGTGTCTGTTCACAACTGTGAAGATGGTGTGTCAGTTCCTACTTGTAGGGGGCATTACTAACTAGTGTTTAGGTACTTGACGGTACTCTACAATCGGTTGCTGTTCTCGAACACGACGGACTCGTTAGCCTCGTTATCGAGATCTTGTGGACCCACGGGTTCTACAAAGATCTTGATTTCGATGATCCAACTGCGCTAGATGGTGTCATTGCTCTGGCTGGCGCCGCACTGTGCTCAGCGCTTATGGAGTACAAGACAGGAGTATACAAGCGCGTTGAATTTTCAACAGCGAAATCAAAGGATACTTACCAGAATGTTACTGCCTATATTTCAGATAAGATTTATCCCCGTGTTGAACTCACAGCACGTTTCAAGGCATTGAAAGACAAAATGAAGGAACGAGGAGAGGTCAGATTGGGTTTGTAGAGCTTACGGCCAGTGGTACTGTTTCAACAATAATTCATACATCGTGTGGTATTACTATCTCGCATCGTGATAACAATAATCAGTGATAATCGTGATGATTGTGTTAATCTATAATCAATCTCAGTCTCTGGCATCTTAACGACGTTTACCTCACTGTTGCAAGATCTCAACCAATCGGAAAGCTGCATCACTGAGTCGTAAGCATTCGTAACACATCAAACTTCTTACACTACTAAGCGAGAACTGGGGTGTTTTACAGATGCTGGGTGAATAAAGATACTTACCCGAGGCGGAAGTGGCCGCAGCCAAGCAACGTATAAGTGGCAACAAGGTGGACACAAGGGTCTCAAGGACGACAAATACAACTCAAATACAGAACTCGACTGGCGCGGCGGAAGAAGTTTCCTGCGAGGGAGTGAGCTGCTGTGGATGGTTCGTTAGCTATTGTCGTTCTGTTTGAATTTCCCGGCAGTCATGAGGTCATCCGGTTAAGTTGTGCTTTTGTGATCCCTCGATAGTTGTTTCTCCACTCTCATGCAACTCTACAGAATATTCCGCGCCCTAGCTGCAAATCGTGCTGTTCTTGTGCATTTAATTTTCTTTGTCTAGATAACAGCTCTATTATTATAACCTCATCTCATCAATACGAAGACATCACTGAAAACCGGAAAACATGATATGACAATACTGTAAGAGCTGACGGGCTCTCGCTGCGAGTTCAAAGGGGTGAGGGAGACCGAGACGGAAATACGAGTCAGCGATTTCAGATATGTTAGAGAAAGAGAGACCGAAACGAGTGAGTGCGAGACGAAATGACTTGAAAGAGTGGATCTAATCGCCTGGGTAGTAGTGAATGTACATGGCTATTTTATACCTCGAATACTAAGGGTCCTCGGGTATGAATGATTAGGTGAAACGGAGGCAGAAGGGATGTGGCGTCGCGCCTGACAGGGTGAAGTAGAGCACAGAGACAGAGTAGGAAATATTAAGTGAGTGGCGATATGAATAATTATGTTTTGACGAAATTGGGAACGGCGAACTGAGAATAGTGACGAAAGGCAGTTGAGGGTTGAGAGTGTCGGAAAGTGTAGAGGCGAGGTCATTGTTGGCGGCGCGCTGATGGTGGTCAAGGTAAGCGTTGAAACGGCTATCTCCGTCTTCAGACGATTGGTAATCCTTACACCTCCCCCCAACTACAGATATCAACCGTCCTTGGTTGATCCCTTCAATGAATCTATACGTCAAACGAGTCTGGTAGCCCTGCGATTGCGTCTCCGTCAATGAGCTGAGTGACTTCGAGCCTGGTTGGCGAGCGCGAATGGTAAGGAATGAGACGAAACGCGGCAAATTTGAGCTTTGAAATCGAGCCGTCGACTTCGGCGAGATGATAAGCACCGTTCATGTTGCGCGAGACCACCACCATGGGACCGAAGTAACATGGTTTACACTTTGCATTGGATGCAGGCTCGATCTTTTTATTGAGGACTAATATGAGCTCGCCAGGTTTGAAGCTTCGGTTAGTGATGGTGTTCGAGAAACGGCGTTCAAAGTCTTTGATGGAGGTGTAACGGCTCGCTAGGATGCGTTCGTGAATGCAAGCAAGATCTTCGTCTCGTTTGGCAAGTTGCCGTGCTCGAATAGCAAAGAGCTCGTGAGTGGAGATGGAACTGGTGATTTCGGGCATAAGGAAAGTTGCTTCTGTGATGTCGAAGGGAAGTAATGGTTCAACGTCATGAGCCATGTAGAATGGTGTATGTCCCGTGGATTTACGAGTGGTGACACGATCGGCCCAGAATATGTGGGGCACAATGGTTGGCCATTGCGTGATGTCTCCATGACAGGCTTTAACGAGTGAGTCACGAATTGTTCTATGTGAACGTTCAACAATACCATTGGCCTTTGAGTTGTAGGCTGAAATACGAATGTGACGGATGTGATATTTCGTCGCAAGCCAGTCGAGCGCAGCCACAAATGGTGTTCCATTGTCCGTAACAATTTCCTCAACTCCTCCCCAACGACACAACAACTCTTCAAAAATAAATGCCCCAAGAGTGCGACCAGTCTCCTTCCGTAGCATTCGCCATTCGGGCCATGCTGTTAGGGAGCAACGAGCTTGAACAATGTACGAGTATCCGTGAGAAGTTGGCATATGCATTGAGTCAGTGTAAGCTTTTCGAAATAGAGGAGCAGGAATCGAGATAGTCGGAGGAATGACGACTTTTTCAACAGAGCGAAGTTGACATTGATGGCATGTTTTGAGGTACCACGAGAGGTCGTGATCAAGAGTTGGCCACCAGAAACGGTCAGCAATAGTTCGTCGAGTAGAATAAAATCCCTTGTGACCGAGATTGTTGTGAGTTTCACGGAGAATTCGAGCACGATCATCCTGGAAAATGACGAGTTGGTGACGTCCTGCAGAATCACGACGCCAAAGTCGTTTGTTATGAACGAAAAATTGTGCAGCCCGTTTAAGAAAATGAGTGCTGATTGGAGAGCTGCATACCTGAAGGCAGTGCGAGCAGTCTCGAGATAGTGTTGAATGGCCCGAAGGTCATTGTCACGCTGTTTGGAGTCTTCAGTTGCACTGGGAGTTCAAGGTCAGTGTCTGGGTCAGGCTTCAGGCAGAAACAAAAACCTGTGCCCTCGTCATCATCCCAAGACTTCCATTGCAAGAATCCAACACTGTCCATATCCCATAGCTGAGTACCTTGTCTATCCATTCTTCGACCTCTTCTGAGTCTTCTTCATCAAAGTCTTCATCTTCCCGTGCACGATGATGATGCGATAGGCCATCAGGCCCAGTGTGCTTGGATCCTGAAATGTGTTTGAGTGTGAAATTGAACAACAAGATTCCTGCAATCCATCGGTTCACGGCTGCATTTGGTTGGATATCAGGATTGTTGAGCATGCCTTTAATGTACTTTGTGTCGACTTTGACAATGAAATTCTTGATCCCAATGATCCAGACCTTCGTGGCTTTGAGGGCACGAAACAGGCCATAGAGCTCAATCTTCGCTTGAGAATAGCGTGATTCTCGGTCATTCCACGTAATAGAACCAAAGCGAGAGGGTTGTCGACGATTTTCGTTATCGAGCTGAATTAAAATCCAGCCGCAAGCAATATGGGATGAGTCGACAGCGAGAATGACGGGATTAGGACTATGGTAGTCAATTGGTCGAATGGCAGGGGAATTGATGATGGCATGTTTGAGGGTGTCCATGGCTGTCTGCGTGTTTTCGTCCCAAATGAAAGGTACCGCATTGCGTGTGAGATTGGTAAGCGGTCGTGCAATGGAGGCATAATTCTTTATCCAATTGCAAATAGTACCTGCTGTGCCAAGAAATCCACGAACTTCAGAGCGAGTTGTGCAAGGAGGCCAATTCTGAATTTTGGCAACCTTTGAGTCATCTGGAATGCGTCCATCATAAGTGCAGCACTGTCCAACAACAATAACCTCAGGCACGCAAATGAAAAGCTTCTTCGCTGATACTGTGGCTCCTGCATGCTTAAGACGGTGTAAAACTCTATTCACGTCTAAGCAGTGTTCCCAAACGAATCGTCGAATGCCAGAATTTTGGGAATTGTCTCAAACATGCCTGGGCTGTCTAAGAGTTCGTACCATGTGCGAGGGCCAAGAACGTTGATGTCATCTTGAAAGTTTGGGGCAATGTCGATTTCGTGCTGAAGAATGAATGCTACGTCGTTTTGAAAGACTGTGGGAGAATCCGTCCATCCCATAGGTAATGCTGTGAGCCGAAATGTGCCGAGGGGTGTTTGGAACGTGGTTAAATCACGAGATTCTTCGGCTAAGGCACGATGATCAAAACCAACGAACAAGTCCATCATGGTATAAATTGAGCGTCCGGCTGATTGTTCCGCGAATAACTCAACATAAGGAAGTGTTGCCGCATCTTTGACAGTGACAGAATTTAAAGGCTGGAGGTTGTGGACGATACGGATTGAGCCATTCTTCTTCACAATGCAAAACCAACTTGATTGGTAAGAGCTGTTTGATGGTTCGTAGATTCCTGATGCGATTTTCAACTTGATGAGTGCAATGACTTCGTCGCGGATACCTGGTGGGATAGGTGGCTGACGGTGCACCCAGGGAGTGTGCTCTATAGTTGGAATAATAATAGGTGGAAAATAATCATCACGGAAGTGTCCTTTCTCCGTCTCATCCCACGCTAGTGCCAGCTCGTTGAGAGATAAGATGTGTGCCACTAATTTTCGCTCTTCAGGCCATAGGAACGAGTTCTGAAATATGCCGAGGTTGTCAATGCGTTCCATAGTGAGGCGAGAGCTGGGAACGAAGTGTGGGGGGTTGGGAGAGACTGTAGGAAGCGATATAAGAGGATCTTCAGGGAAACGACGAATGATACGAGCATGTGCAGGCATGGTTGTTGCGACAGGCTTGACTTGATTGGCAACTTTCTTGTAAGCAAGGACTCGTCGAATGGGGTCATAGTCGAAGGCTTCCTGTAACAAGCATTCTGCAAGAGGACTGGCTATCATGTGAGAGATGGCAGGCCCAGGCGGAGGGAGTGAGGTTGGGCTACTGAAGGCTGCTGCTGTGAGCATGAGTGTGTCTAAATGTGGCGGAGGGCGAGGGAATGTAGCGCAGGTTCGAACTCGCGTGATATCTGTGGGATCATGAACAGTGACATAAACCATCTCCGATGTCTCCGACTTCGATAATCGAACGAGGCGCTGCCACGGTCGTCCTAAAAGCAAGCGATAAGGAGCATCCGCTATGACATAAGCATGTGCCCATGTTTTGATGCCGTCGACATCAATTTCGAGCATCTCAAGACACCCGACATGTCCTGTGAGCTTCCGTTCGCAGTCTGCATGCGCATGCGGATATCTTTATTGATTGGAGCTTGAGTCTTCTTCCAAACATCCTCTCTAATGACAACGAGCTCCGAGCCTTCGTCGAGCAAGGCCATTTCCATGTGAATGCCGTTGAGGGTGACCTTAAGCTCGCGAAGTGGTGTGGCGTGCTCAACTCGAGGTGGCACGATGGTGCTAGCAGCAGTAAGAATGGTGGCTGGTGACGAGGCTACTCGAGTGTTCGGCAATGCTCTACGCTTCCCTACGAAGATCTGGACTAATTGCAGAAGGTCAGCATTGTGATATTAGGAACTGGAGTATTGAGCATGCTTTGGTAGATGAGAGGCTGCTTCCGGAGTGGCTGCTTTCGATTCATAGACATAGGCTGGAGCTTTCTTTGGGGGTGCAAGAGGAATATCTGAAGGCGAGATGTCAACGGAACGAGTTTGTTTGCGAGCATGGGAACTAGATGATGATCCGGCAGCCTCCTTCGATTTTTCCTGTGAGGGTACTGTATCTGGGCTATCGAGTACCGCGTTTTTCGCCTTTGAACGAGTGACGGCGAGAGTATTTGCTCCTGAGTTGTCTTCGACTGTCGTGACTGTGGCATGGTTCTCCGCGATTCGAGTGCACTGAAGGAAGTAGCTTTCGGATATGAAGGCACTGGAGGAGATGTTCGAGGGGGATGTGTGCGAAGATGGAGTAGATGAAGCAAGGGATTGGGCGTGCCTACAGCTTGCTGCAGGTTCTCGATGCCTTGTCGTTGAATGCGTGAGCCATCCGGATTGAGAAGGAAGAGATTTTCGCGAATGATACGTTTCGTGCGAAGATATTCAGCAGCTGTGGGGCAAACACGAAGATAGTGAGGCTGTCCACAGAATACACAGAGTGTTGGGAGACGAGGGGCACTGGAAGGTACTGGAGGAGCTGCTGACACATTGTTGCAAAGTTGGCGGGTGCGAGGAGCAGCCCAAGCGTTAGCAGCAGCAGGAGCGAGACAAACGAGCCGAGTATAGCATGCTGAGTAATTGACATCTCCGATATCGAGACTGTGCATCTGCCGTGCAAGTGCATCAACCTCATCCATTGTTGACTTCTGTGCAGCGTGAATGGGTGCTTGAGGCTGCGTGAAGCAGACAGTCTTTGTTCGCACTTCTCGTGGAGCATCACGAGGCTCATTGTCATCATCCGAGTCATATGCTGGACGATCCTTCATTTGTTGGTTGCTCATAGCTGTGGGAGGGGCGCAGCGATCTCTAATGGACTGGATGCAAAGGGTAATGGGGTCATTGAACTCGGCATCAAAAGCTTCGTCAGAGAAAACATGACAACCTGCCTCTATGACTTTTTCAAAGTGTGCCGGCTCGTTTCAGTTGAAGTCCGGATCTTTGAGCTTGAGTCATTGAAGAATCTGACGACGAGCACGGACTGGTAACCCCTGCCAAAAGTACTTATCACGATCACATCCTGAAATCTTGTTGTTGGTGACAAGCCAGACAGTGACAGCATGAAATTGACTATAGTACTGCATCAGCTCCTTCTCCATATTGATGTCGCTGTTGGCTTGGTTAACAACGATGTGTTCGAGCTCACAAACAGTATAGCACTGCCCCTTGCTAGCTCCTGGATACTGGCCTAGGATGCTCCTCTTGAAAGTGCTGTATTCACGACTCTCGTAGCCTGTAAGCGTTATCCAAAAACACTTGGTAATGAGATCCACGTATCGCACTAGACTCTTACACTTATCAGCACTGGATAGACTGTAAGTAGAGGCGAGATCCTCAAACATCTTGAAGAACTCCAACAGTTCCGATGTCTCACCGTTGAATAGTGGCGCTTTGCTAGAGTTAGGGCCAGGCATGGCACCTATGCCTTGGAGTACATGAGACATGGTTACTGTTGGCTGCGTTGTGACTCGAGCTTGGTTGTTGGTGAAGATGGCGGGTCTCAGAACAAAGGGCTGTGGTTGCTGAAAGTTAAATGATGGTTGCGACAAGGGTGCAGTAGGATATGATGGTCTATGGTTGTCTGGTGCGAATGGATTCTCGTCATCATCAATAACATCGTCGTCGTTGTCCAAGTCTATTCTATGACGGATTCGATAGGGAGCTGGGTTTGTCAGTGTGATGGGATCTCATTGAGGGATGGAGTCTGAGAGGCCGATGGCACAATGGTTGCCGATGTGAGCCAGTGTGAATGTGGAGTGTGCTAGGGTAGGTCAGGGATCTGAAACACACCCCTCGCGGTGGGCTCCAATATGTAAGAACCGACGGGCTCTCGCTGCGAGTTCAAAGGGGTGAGGAGACCGAGACAGAAATACGAGTCAGTGATTTTAGATATGATAGAGAGAGAGAGAGAGACCAAAATGAGTGAGTGTGAGATGAAATGACTTGAAAGAGTGGATCTAATTGCCTGGGTATTTTATACCTCGAATACTAAGGGTCCTCGGGTATGAATGATTAGGTGAAACGGAGGCAGAAGGGATGTGGTGTCGCGCCTGACAGGGTGAAGTAGAGCACAGAGACAGAGTAGGAAATATTAAGTGAGTGGTGATATGAATAATTATGTTTTGATGAAATTGGAAACAGCGAACTGAGAATGGTGATGAAAGGCAGCTGAGGGTCGAGAGTGTCGGAAAGTGTAGAGGCGAGGTCATTGTTGGTGGTGCGCTGATGGTGGTCAAGGTAAGTGTTGAAACGGCTATCTCCATCTTCAGACAATTGGTAATCCTTACAGTCAGATCCTACAGAATGCTTGGGGACGATTTGTAAGGACAAACCGGATACTGTTGAACCTCCAGATCTCAATAGACGCAGACGTCGTTTTCGTCGTGATTTCCTCTTCATTGGATGATCCTATGATGAATCCCCTTGCTACGTGTTTGCATAGTCGCTTTCAGCTGAAGATATTTGGTCCCTGTAGTGTGGGCTACACACGCTGATTGTGGGTCCACAGCAGCAACTGGCCTATTTTCGAAGCAGGAATAACAAAACTACAATTTTCGCAGGGTTCGGTGACTGGCCGTAATGGCGAGTTGATATCCATGAGATACCATATGGTATTACGACCACTTTACGACCCAAACCCCTCGGACAAGGCTTCATCCGTCACCGCCGGAGCCTGGCCAACCTTCAATTTATATTGGTCATGGCGACTTACACCCCGGAACAACTTGAAATTTCCAGTAGCATATAGGTTGCCACTTCGAAGCACGCTTAACGGCATTGAACATGAGCTTCCGAACCACCCATGACAAAGCCCACACGAGTCGACGTCGTAATCAATATTGTCATCATTATCGTTGCGATTGGCTTCTACGGCGAGAGATATTCCAAGAGTAGTTAGTGTCTTCCACTCCCAAGCGATATAAAAGAGGCTAGCATTCCTTAGGCATGTACAATCCGACGGCAACCACTTTTATCAATCTAGCAAGCCCATCACCCTCTACCATAACCATGTCGCCTCAAAAAGGGATTGCACTCATCACAGGATCTGCTCAGGGTATCGGTCGCGGTATCGCTCTGCGGCTTGCGAGGGACGGCTTCGACATTGCCTTGAACGACCTCCCTACGAAAAGGGAGCAGCTGGCTGCTGTTGCTAGTGAAGTCGAGGAATTGGGACGCAAAGCGTGCATCGTGATCGCGGATGTAACAATCGAAGAGGAAGTCAAGAACATGATCAATGATACCGTAAAGGAGTTGAGTGGGTTGGATGTGGTGGGCACCTGAGCTTTCATTCCTGGAAGCTTGCTGCTTATGATGTTTCACAGATGGTCGCCAACGCTGGCATTCCAGGGGCTAATACTGTCTTGGCAAGTAAGCTTGGAGGTTGTGTTTGAGTATGCTCTGAAATCTCATGACATGGTGTAGCCACTGTTGAAGACTGGGAGCGCACATTCACCGTTAATGCTCGCGGAGTCTTCCTGTGTTATAAACATGCCGCAGTCCAGATGATATCTCAAGGCCATGGTGGTAGGATCATTGGTGCAAGTCCATCGCTGGAAAGATTGGTAATTGATATTCTGCGTTGAGCCGAGCTCGGCTGATATGAGTGCTGTTTACAGGGTTTCCATCAGCTGCTGCATACTGCGCTAGCAAGTTCGCTGTCCGCGGATTGA